>VXAZ01007802.1:882363-903463 GCA_013399875.1 Gymnorhina tibicen
GTGAAGGCCAAGATCCAGGACAAGGAAGGCATCCCTCCCGACCAGCAGAGGCTGATCTTTGCAGGGAAGCAGCTGGAAGATGGGCGCACCCTGTCCGACTACAACATCCAGAAAGAATCCACCCTGCACCTGGTGCTGCGCCTGAGAGGTGGGATGCAGATCTTTGTGAAGACCCTGACTGGCAAGACCATCACCCTGGAAGTTGAGCCCAGTGATACCATCGAGAATGTGAAGGCCAAGATCCAGGACAAGGAAGGCATTCCCCCAGATCAGCAGAGGCTGATCTTTGCAGGGAAGCAGCTGGAAGATGGGCGCACCCTGTCCGACTACAACATCCAGAAGGAATCCACCCTGCACCTGGTGCTGCGCCTCAGGGGCGGCTGTTAAGTTGTTGTGCATCTTGCTTGACACCAGGATTGCCAGTGGCACTTGTGTTTGCACTGTAGTTCTTCAATGTCTTAATATTAAGTTAATGCAAGGTTAATGCAAGCTTGAGTAACTGCTGAACAACTGTCTGTTGAAATGCTAATAAAGTTTTCTGTTGCACATTACACCCTGTAGTCTGTCTCAGTTCAAGCAAGTGAAAGTGGTGTATTCAGTGAAATGCTTTGGCTTCTTCCCGTGGCAGTTTAAGCCTCTTTGCATGTGTAATGAGGACCAACCTTGTGGTTAAAATGGATCTGGATTAAAATCTTAATGAAGTGCTAATAATACCATGTTGTTTCTTTTTCCTAGAGTTTAGCGGCACTCTGGTTCCAGGTGGGATATGAAGACCCCACAGGAGGAGTGTGGTGGTCCTTGGGTGGTGTGGGTTTTGCTGCAGGTCATGGACTCGGAGTGTGTTTGTGCTGGTCCTGAGGGGTTGCAGTGCCTGACACTGCTCTGAAGGACTCTGGGGGTGGGGGGTGTTCCTTGGGGCCGGGTCTGGGGGGAGTTGGTCACAGTGGGAATTGTGTGCTGGCTGGGTGGGAAGGTGCCCCTCGCTGAAACTTCCAATGGCAGTAGGTGAGTGAGCAGTGTAAGAACTGCCTGGTGTGATATGTTAAAAGTTCCACAATCATTTGTGCCAAAAAGGGAAGGGGGTTCCCACTAAAGTCTGGGTTACCTGGGTTTGGGGTTTTTTATGGTGTGGGTTAAGGAAAGTGAAGGGTTGGGCTGGGTTAGTTGAAGTGCAGTGGAGGGTCTTGAGAGGGGGGTATAATATCCATGTGCCCTTCCCCAAAAACTTCCCCAGGCTGTGAGGGTGGCTGCCAGTGTCTTCACGGTTGAATTCTGACAGCTGCTCGCCTTAAACCGGGAGTCCTGGCCCCGTCTGAGTGTGCACAGAGTCTGTGCTGCTGCACTTCGGCCCCCAAACCTGTGTTAGGCACCATCTTGGTTGCTTTTTTAATCCCCTGGCGTGCTGCTGTGAGTGTTTGTTCCTCTTGAATTTCCTCGCTGAGCATCTGTGGTAAGTGTTGCACTTAACGGGAAATTCGGCAGGGAAGTTGCTGTTTCATAGAGAACTGCACACTAAGGTCAATGTGGGTTTGAGGGTTAGATCCATAATAGGATTTTTTTGGTTTTTAGGAGCAAGGCCTGCTTCCCTGTCTGCTGAGCTGGCAGAAACACGAAGTTCTGTAAACATTTGCTGTCTGCCCTAAGAGAGAGACTTCCCTTAGTTTGAGTTTTCCTGCAATTGCTTCTTTGAGCTGGTGCGTTTGCAGTTTTAACCTCCTGGCAGGGGGGCCAGAGGGGCTGTGCAGGCCCTTTCCCGTGAGGGGCTGGAAGGCCACGGACAAGAACCATGGAAATGGTTCTGGGCAACCACCTCGGGGTGGCCCTGGTTGAGCTGGGGCTGGACAGGGTGACCTCCACATGTCCCTTTGAGCCCCAGCCTTTCTGAACTGGGTGTCTTTAGCCCTGCTCTGCGTTCAGCCCTGTCTGAAGTCCCTGAGCAGGTCATAGTCCACAGGAGATGAATAAACAGACATTCCTTATCTTCGTGCTGGGGTTTGGGGTAGGCACTGGATAAACGGGCGTTCCTTATGTTCCTGCTGGGGTTTGGGGTGGCCTGCAGGGCCAGGGACCCCAGGGAGGTGACAGGAGGGGTCTGCACAGGTCCCACTCTTTGCTCTGGTTTTTGTCCTGAGCCCAGCTGGTGTTGAACTGTGGCCTCCACTGGTGCGGGTGGGTCCCGAGCTGCACGTGGAGCCTGCTCCAACCTGAGGTGTGAGCGGGGGAAAAGCGGGAATATTCAGTGGTTTTGGGGAACAGCTCAGGCCTGGCTGAGGCAGCTGTGCCCGACTGTGACACCGAGTGTCCCTGGGCTGCTTTCCCCAGCCCTCCCTGGAGGAAGATTCTCTCGCGTGAGGCTTGTGCTGGGAGTTAACAAACTCTGCATTTCTTCCTAGAAATGCCCAGAACAGCACGTCCTTGGGGCCAAAGAGTGAAACCTCCCCGTGCTGTGGGGTTGCAGCAGTCCCTGGGTGAGGTGTGGGGCTGGGCTCGGGATTGCTGTGAGGGGACAGGGCCCCCTGTGCTGGAATTCTGTGTCCTTGCAGGAGCTGTGTGATCCCCCGGCTGATGGAGGGATGGCACGTGCAGGAAGAAATGGCTGCAGGGATTTCTTCATTAATAAGAAAAAAAATCCTTGCAATTTATTGTAAATGATGTGAATTAGGGAGATGTACATAAATCACAAGGAAACGTGAATATGAATTTGTGTAATGTGCATTGTTTGCACTGACGTTATTAACATCAAACAAAGTAAGATCTCAGGCAATACAAATGATTGATGTTGTTAAAATACACTTTTTAAAAATTCCTACATATGGTGGTACCTCAAAAGTCTTCTTACAGACAACTATTCATAACTAAAATAATAATTCAGTGGGTTTTAGCCAGAATCTCGATGCTGTTAGCATAATCTTAATGCTCCCATGTCTACACCAGATTCTGGTATCATCTTTTAATCCTGCTGTAACCTGAGTTTTGGTGAATGGCCTTTGATTTATTTTTTTTTTTTTCCTTATTGCTTCAGTTAATTTCTAGCCTGCTCTCCTTTAAAAAAAATCAAACAAAACCCCAAAACCACAAACGAAAGAAAAGCCAGCCACGATTTTGGGGTTTTGTCTTCTGTGCTTTAAGAAAATTACTTACACCTATAAAAAGAGAAATTAACCGATTATACTGGGTTTGGATGTATTTGGGGTTCTCTCCTCTAGCAACTTCCCCACAACATAATCCCATGGGGAAAGTGAGGGTTAAGGCAGATAAACATCGGGAATAAATCCCTCAGTATTTCTGCAGCCTTGCCCTCAGCAACAAAGGCTGTTTTTCAAGATCCTTGGCTGCCCAATTCGGCAGGAATTCCGACTGCCTCGGTGGCCACAGGATGTCACTGTTCCTCCACAAACGGGTTCTTTTCGCTCTGCCGCTGGATTTCCTGTTTTGCTGCTCTTTGATTGTCAGCAGAGCGTTCCTACAGGCTGTGATCCTACAGAAAGGGATACATCAAGTAGAAAGACGCTTCCATTTTAGGAATAAGAGAGCCGGATGGTTCCCTCAAATGCCCGAGGAGAATATAGATTGGAGCCTTTGAATGTTATGATGTGGAACTTGCAGTTCCAGGAGTGCTGTCGTGGAGATTAATTGGGTTCCCTGGGCTATCAGACAAGTTCTGACAAGGGATTATATTTCAGAATATTTATGTTTCAGATTGGGCACTGGCTGGTGTCTCTGGAGGTACTGATTTCCATCTGTAACTAAGAAATGAAGCTGCTAAAATTCATCACTTCAGTGTGGCTTTTACAGAACAGTTACATGGGAAAAAAAAAAGTCAGGCCTTGAAAAACAGTTGATATTTTCCCAAGTATGAAAATACACCTTTAAAAGAAACTATTTTTCCTTTTGCTGGCCTACCTGTTGTATTTGAGAGAATTTTGATTCTCTACCCTTGCACGTTGTTATTACAGGTTTTCCTCCTCCTGTGAAGATGATTTTGAGCTGCCACACCTGAGCGGGCACAGATCAGTCCTGCAACTAAATTACAGGTGACTTTGGACTTCTGTTTGCAGCGCACTGAAAGCATGGTATTAATCTTAAGACTATTACGTTTTTCAGTATTTGGTAAAAATGGGAACTTAGGTGAAATGTGCCTGTTCCCATCTTTTCCAAGCGCCATCATCCTCATGCTTCCTTTTGCTTAAGCAGGTTCCAGTCATTGCNTAGTCCACAGGAGATGAGGCACTGGATAAACGGGCGTTCCTTATGTTCCTGCTGGGGTTTGGGGTGGCCTGCAGGGCCAGGGACCCCAGGGAGGTGACAGGAGGGGTCTGCACAGGTCCCACTCTTTGCTCTGGTTTTTGTCCTAAGCCCCACTGGTGTTGAACTGTGGCCTCCGCTGGTGCCTGGGGCGTTCCAGGTGTGGGTGGGTCCCGAGCTGCACCTGGAGCCTGCTCCAACCTGAGGTGTGAGCGGGGGAAAAGCGGGAATATTCAGTGGTTTTGGGGAACAGCTCAGGCCTGGCTGAGGCAGCTGTGCCCGACTGTGACACCGAGTGTCCCTGGGCTGCTTTCCCCAGCCCTCCCTGGAGGAAGATTCTCTCGCGTGAGGCTTGTGCTGGGAGTTAACAAACTCTGCATTTCTTCCTAGAAATGCCCAGAACAGCACGTCCTTGGGGCCAAAGAGTGAAACCTCCCCGTGCTGTGGGGTTGCAGCAGTCCCTGGGTGAGGTGTGGGGCTGGGCTCGGGATTGCTGTGAGGGGACAGGGCCCCCTGTGCTGGAATTCTGTGTCCTTGCAGGAGCTGTGTGATCCCCCGGCTGATGGAGGGATGGCACGTGCAGGAAGAAATGGCTGCAGGGATTTCTTCATTAATAAGAAAAAAAATCCTTGCAATTTATTGTAAATGATGTGAATTAGGGAGATGTACATAAATCACAAGGAAACGTGAATATGAATTTGTGTAATGTGCATTGTTTGCACTGACGTTATTAACATCAAACAAAGTAAGATCTCAGGCAATACAAATGATTGATGTTGTTAAAATACACTTTTTAAAAATTCCTACATATGGTGGTACCTCANATGTCCCTTGTTTTTTTTTTTTTTTTTTCTTATTGCTTCAGTTAATTTCTAGCCTGCTCTCCCTTAAAAAAAATCAAACAAAACCCCAAAACCACAAACGAAAGAAAAGCCAGCCACGATTTTGGGGTTTTGTCTTCTGTGCTTTAAGAAAATTACTTACACCTATAAAAAGAGAAATTAAATAACCGATTATACTGGGTTTGGATGTATTTGGGGTTCTCTCCTCTAGCAACTTCCCCACAACATAATCCCATGGGGAAAGTGAGGGTTAAGGCAGATAAACATCGGGAATAAATCCCTCAGTATTTCTGCAGCCTTGCCCTCAGCAACAAAGGCTGTTTTTCAAGATCCTTGGCTGCCCAATTCGGCAGGAATTCCGACTGCCTCGGTGGCCACAGGATGTCACTGTTCCTCCACAAACGGGTTCTTTTCGCTCTGCCGCTGGATTTCCTGTTTTGCTGCTCTTTGATTGTCAGCAGAGCGTTCCTACAGGCTGTGATCCTACAGAAAGGGATACATCAAGTAGAAAGACGCTTCCATTTTAGGAATAAGAGAGCCGGATGGTTCCCTCAAATGCCCGAGGAGAATATAGATTGGAGCCTTTGAATGTTATGATGTGGAATTTGCAGTTCCAGGAGTGCTGTCGTGGAGATTAATTGGGTTCCCTGGGCTATCAGACAAGTTCTGACAAGGGATTATATTTCAGAATATTTATGTTTCAGATTGGGCACTGGCTGGTGTCTCTGGAGGTACTGATTTCCATCTGTAACTAAGAAATGAAGCTGCTAAAATTCATCACTTCAGTGTGGCTTTTACAGAACAGTTACATGGGAAAAAAAAAAGTCAGGCCTTGAAAGACAGTTGATATTTTCCCAAGTATGAAAATACACCTTTAAAAGAAACTATTTTTCCTTTTGCTGGCCTACTTGTTGTATTTGAGAGAATTTTGATTCTCTACCCTTGCACGTTGTTATTACAGGTTTTCCTCCTCCTGTGAAGATGATTTTGAGCTGCCACACCTGAGCGGGCACAGATCAGTCCTGCAACTAAATTACAGGTGACTTTGGACTTCTGTTTGCAGCGCACTGAAAGCATGGTATTAATCTTAAGACTATTACGTTTTTCAGTATTTGGTAAAAATGGGAACTTAGGTGAAATGTGCCTGTTCCCATCTTTTCCAAGCGCCATCATCCTCATGCTTCCTTTTGCTTAAGCAGGTTCCAGTCATTGCCTTTTCTGCTGTGAATTACTCACCTCTAATCTATAATTACAGTCATGAAGATATTTGATAATATTATTAAATGGAAAACACTCGACTTGAAATTTCACTTGGCGGTTTGATTTTCTCTTCCCAGCTTTCCACGGAACGTGCCTCTCCTGTCGGGAGAAACCCAGACACGTTTCATGAGTAAAAGAAGCAACTGTGAGATTCCTTCATGTTCCTCCACCTAAAAGCCTCCGAAGGGAAGAGGAAAACTCGGGCTGACAGACAGGTGAGATTAAACTGCTGCTTTTATTCTCCCTGCTCTGTGTTTCTGTGTTCCCCGGGGCTCTGTTTGGCTGTGGTGACCTCTCAGCTGGCAGCGATTCCTTTCCCAGCAAACTGCACATTCCCCTTCCTCCGTGCAAGCTATTAAAAGCAGATGTGCAGGGAGAGCTCTGTTGTGATGCACTTCTGTGGGCTGATTTCCTTCCTTGGCTGGAGTGGTGGGATGCCTCCCAGGAAAGCTGGAGAAGAAGCCCAGGAGGATTTAAACCCGTAAGTCTGAGCTAAACTCCTGGGCCTGAAGCTCTGTTGATATCACGGTAAATGAAGTGCAACACAGCTGAAGCAAACTGAGCTAAGTCAGTGCAGGGCTGGAATGAGGGAGGGATTGGAGAGATTAGATCTGATCTTGCATTTATCTCTTTGTTCTTTAGAGGCTGTTCTATGGGTCTTAATAAATCATTAAGAAACCATCATGGAAAGAAAAAAGCAGCTTTGCGTAGTCCCCGGGCCGGCTTAGTTTTGAAACAGAGGAATCTTGAGAAATAAGCTTGTAATCTCCTGCAAAGCCGTGAGGAGGAAAAAGGCACCGTGCCATTTAATTGGTGTATTTATAGGGAGGTCGTCTCACAGCCTGCATCTGACTCAAAGCCGAAGCCATCTGGGAATGTTTCTGTGGGTGACAACCACATTCCAGGAAACGTCACAGCATCCTGCAGTCCTGTGGGATGAGGATTGCTTCAGGCTCTCCTTTGGCTCAGGGCAGGTTTGGAAGAAGGAAGCCAGAGCCAGAGTTCAGTGTGTCATGCTGCGACACCCGTTCCCCCTGTTTTTGGGCCCAAGTTAACCTCACTTCTGGGGCTCCGCCTGGAATGTGCCCCTGCTGCCAAGGTGTTGACTGGAAGAGCTCCTCACCATTTTGTTCATTAGTAAGATTTCCTGGCTGAGCTCTAGAACACGCTAATGGCTTTGTAAAGCATCGGGAGGTCAGGTGGGAATCACTGAAGCAGCGTTCCTCAGGGAAAGGCTGTGGGTGCAGTGGGGTGCTGGGTGCCACCCCGCTCTGGTGCTGCAGGAAACGAGAGGGAGAAGCTGAAACACGAGGTGTGGGCTGGCGTCCTCCGTTTCCCAGGGCTCCTGTTTTGTGAGGGGGAAGCGAGGCAGTTTTGGGGTGTGTGGGCCCAAGGACAGTCAGTTGTGGGGCGGTGGCGGGGCAACCCCTCTCCCAGGAGAAGCCTCTCCCAGAATTTTCTCCTTTGGAGAAAAACACGGGTGCTAGAGCAGACGGAGTCACCGGGGGCCCGGGTGTCCGGGCCGGGAGTCACCGGGGGCCCGGTGCCCGTGCCCTGAGCAGCAGCGGGCGCTGCCCCGCGTGGGGCGGCTCCGTTCGCCCCCGGGTCGGTGGCACCGGGGCTGCGCAGCCGGGAGCGGTCCCGGCTCCCCGCACGAAGCCCGGCCTCGGCCGTTCCCGGGCTCTTGTCCTTGTGCTGGGGCTGGCCGGGGGAGCCCGGTGACAGCCTGGCGGGGCCGTCCCCTCCCCGTGCGCAGGCAGGGGTTAAGCGTTCCTAATTTGCGGGAGGCAGCCAGCTTTCCCATATAAGAGCACCGCACTCATTGGCTCTCCCCATCCTCTGAGAAATCTACCCAGTCATTTCCTGTGCGAGCCCTCCTTCACTTCGCTAAAAGCCACACAGTTGAGTAAATAGTGGGGATCTGGGGTTATTCCTCCTCGCAGGCAGCTCGGATTCTCTTGTGGAGCACCAGCAGCCAGGAGCTCAGCACCGCGCCGTTCCCAGGCTGCTGAAACGAGCATGGGCTGCTCTGCAGCAGGGGAGGACTCTCACCCATGGATGTAAATAATTTTGGGTCTGCCTTCATGCCAGTTAACGCTTTTTGGTGCTTGGCTCGGTTTCTGCTGGGAGGTTATTCCCCCTCTGAAGGACCCGTTGGGACGCCTTGTCAGATCAGTCCTTGGGTGGAGCTTGCAGCAACTTCTGGTAAGTGCTGCGCTCTTCTGACAGCGGGGCTTGGTGCTGCGCTGCTCAAAACGGCTTGGTGAGGTCTCAGAGAGGAATAACTCCGTTCCTGAGGAGTAGAAGTTGAGCTGGCAAGCAGAGAGTGCTCCCTGTGCTTTCCAGGGATGCACAAAGTGGGTGGATACATCAGAGGGTCCTTTTTTATAGGACCATTTTGCTCTTGCTTTTAACCCAGACACTCTGTCTGTGCAAGACTGACAGTAAATAACTCTCTTGAGCGCTGTGGAGAGATGGAAACTGCAGCTGAGAAATGATTTTGGGGAGAGGAAGACAGAAAAGCGCGAGCAAACTGTTACGGAAGTGCAAATATCCTTCTAAAGGATTCGGCAGACGTACCAGTAAGTGTTTTGGGGGAGGAAGTAAGTCTGAAATGGGATTAAAGGGTGTGTGCAGAGGAATGTTTGTCACTAGAGCGCAGACTAAACTGAATGGCTGAATTATCGTAACGGTCTGTCTCCAAACCAGCCCTTGGCTTTCCTGCTGAGAGCTGCGTAAAGATGTTTTGTGGCCGTTTTCTGCCTAGACCCATGTTTTTTCACACCCTAGCCTAAGCCACAACGCTTATGCTGTGTCCATTTACCTCTTTGCTGGTGCAGGCTATGGAGTCGGGCTGTAGTCCCAGCAAGGGAGATTTCTCTTCAGAGGAAACCTGTTAACCATTTGGAGTGGGAATGAGAAGGAGTTAATAACCAAAGCTCTGCTGCAGGTTGGTAATTGTGGACGTTTAATTGCTGCCTCGCAAACTGTGTGGGTCTGCGGCCACGCTGGCTTCAGGCGGTGTGCCTTGGGTGTGGTCTGAGATGTACCCAGACAGACACGAAGAGATGTCTCAGAAGAGCCAGGACAGAGTTCAGGAAGCATTAGATGAGAGAAGGGGGCTGGCTGGGAGCTCTGCTGGGTGCTGATGCTCTCTGTGCAGCAGATCTGCTCTGTGCAGGCTCCCGGGGCTGTGAGCGTCCGCAGGGCAGGGGGAGCGTGTCTGCCTGAGCTGTGGAGCTGGGAGCTCAGATTCGGTGCTCACAGGGATGGCCAGCAGCTCCAAATGTTGGGGAGATCCCACTCATTTTGCCCCAGGACGAAATGCCTGGGGGGGACACAATTTGTGCGGGTGTTTTCCCCGGATGAACAGCCTGAAGCTTCCCAGCAGGGACCGTGGGCAAGCTCATTGCTGTTCCAAAGCAGGCCTACAGTGAACCTTTATCTTTTTGGCCACTCACTGACCAGCCTGTGCCTGTGCTGGTTGCACTGAGACAAGAACAAGGATCACAGACTCCTAAAGAGCCACTTTCCTTGCCTTTTATGTCGGGAACATGTGCTGCTGCCAACAGGTGAGGTCATCTCACACAGGGGGTTCAGATGTGCTGCAGACAATTTGCCTGTGCTTCATGAACTGCTTCTGAACTCCTCCCCTGATGGAACCCCATTTAAGACCCTGATCCTTTATTCAAATACCCCTCCTGTGCAGGGTTTCACCAAGTCTCCCTCTCAAGAAACCCATGGTCATCCTGGGGATTTCCCTTGTGTCGCACCGAACGCCTTTGGGGTTTGTGAAGAAATTGTGTTAATTCTCCCCATCCCTCGCAGGTTTAGTGCCCCAGCAGGGAACATCTTTGTTGATCTGCAGGACCATCTCTCCTGGCAATGGATAAGTTCACAAACGGGCAGCCAGGCCCAGCTCAGAGGAACAGGTTCGTGGGATTGCTAGAAACCGACGACAGCATCCAGGAAGACAAACCTGCACCGAGTAAAAAGGAAGAAAGGTCGGGACATGGAAGGAAAGGAGAGCCGCAGCCCTTGGAGACACCTTATCAGAAGGAGAGCAGTGACTTTGCCCCTAAAATCAAGATTAATCTGAACTATCGGCCAGGACTCGTCAGCAAGTGAGTAACTTTTGGGTATTTGACCAGTCTGGGTTGTGATCCGGGTGATCCACACTGATCCAGGCTGGTGCGAGCCTACGGATTTTCCCAAGTCCACACTGAAAGTGGCAATGTAGGAATATTACAGGCATCTGGTGGGAGGTAATTAAAAGCAGAAAGGGGATGTATTAGGGTTCTGGAGGGTGCCCACGTGTGCGTTTTGGGTCGGTCTGAACTAACTCCAGGCAGCCACGCCGGGTGCCAGAGCAGCCTCTCAGGGAGCCCTGTACAACCCAGCTGCTCCTGCCAGGGCTGTGAACCAGCCTGGGAGAGCTCCCACCATGTGATGGGCCTGACTCTGGTCCTGCAGCTATCTTGGGCTTCTCTCTCCGCCCTGGATGCGTGCCAGGCTCGCACATCAGCCTGGATCTGGGAACAGCTCCAGCTGATGGAAAGAGCAGCCGCTTAAGAGAATTCTGGGAAATAACTGTCTCTATTTTCCCCTTGACTCAAAAATAAAATACTTGAGTGGTTTTTCCCTCCCCCCCCACAACAAACTCTCCTCTGTCTCCCTCCTTCCTTCCACCAGGACCCGTGGCACGCTCTTGTCCCTGCTCTCCAGAGCTTCCTAACGCTTTGCATTTGTCCCGCAGCCAGAAGGACCCGAACCGCTTTGACAGGGACCGGCTGTTCAGCGCCGTGGTGAGGGGCAGCCCCGAGGCCCTGGATGGTTTGCTGGAGTACTTAAGGAGGAACTCCAAGTTCCTCACCAATTCTGAATACACGGGTAGGTTCCTGCTCCCGGAACTGTTTGTCATTCACAGGGTTAGCAGAGCCGGCGCTTGTCGGTGTGGGAGGGGAGCAGGGGGAACCTGCTCGTGGTTCTTTGCTTTCTCCAGCCCTCTGTCTCCTTTCATTTTCCTTATGTTGAGCAGAATGCCATTAATTAAATACATCCTAACGTTTTTGCCTTAGGACTACTAAAAATACCCATAAAAACCTTTAAATTGAGGGTTGCATTAGATCCTACAGAGTTAAGTTCTGAATCAAGCACTGCAGCTGTGAGCAAAGCACACACACACAACCCATCCAATCCTCTCTTCCTGCTAGATGCAAAGACTGGGAAGACCTGCTTGATGAAAGCCCTGCTGAACTTAAAAAACGGGAAGAATGACACCATCCCAGTCTTGCTGGAAATAGACCAAAAGACACAGAACCCCAGGCCCCTTGTCAACGTGATGTGCTCCGACTGTTTCTACAGAGGTAAGGAAGGATCCTGTTGAGATGAGCAGGTAAAAGGAAAAAGAGGGGACCTGGAGCTCCTGCAGCACTGCAGCCCCAGGGTTCTGGTGCAGCCACACACAGCCCACTCACCTTTCAGTTCTGATTCTGGTGCTGCGTCTTCTTCAGCCTTGAGTTATGCCCTCCTTGGTCTGTAAAACAGAAATGATGCCTGTTTAATAACCCAAGAAATGAGATGATTTGCTTGGGAAAGTATAGAAGGCACTTGTTAAAATGAAAAAGAAGTGGTCTGTCACTGTTGAACGACTTCTGCTGTTTGGTTGTGCTCTGAGCAGCAGCGTGGCCGTGTGTGGTTTTCTCAACCCTCTCAGGGCTGCTTGGGCTCTCAGTGCCAGGCAGGGGGAATTGCCCGCTCTGGTGTTGAATTTCTGACGGTTTTGAGGCTCGTTGAAAGCCCTCAGCTGCCAGCCAGCCCTGCCCAGCCCTGAGGCTGCTGTTGCTGTGCAGAACACGAAGAAATCACTGGTGACATCCCGTCCTGTCCCCCCTGAGAGTGGCACAGAGTGACGGGGTTTGCTCTGTCCTCAGGCCAGACAGCCCTGCACATTGCCATAGAGAAAAGGAGCCTTGACTTGGTGAAGCTGCTGGTGGAGAATGGAGCTGATGTCCACGCCAGAGCCCACGGTGAATTCTTCAGGAAGAAGAAGGAAGGAGTTTACTTTTATTTTGGTGAGTCGCTGTGGAACCTCTTCCTTTGGGGTTTTTATTGCCCTGCTATCTGTGATGCCACTAATTCTAGTTGGCTTTGCCCCTCTGTTGCCATCTTTAGTGCCCTCTCATCAAGCCTTTGGCTTATTTAAAGGGCAGGATCACATCTGGGATGCCCATTGAGCGTTTCCATCATCTTTGGGTTTATGTGTTTAAGCCTGTCTGAGTGGCTTCAGACAAAGACCAATTCTTGCTTAGTTTGGATTTAGAGATCAGTCTGAGATCTGGGAAGGTGTTTCAGCTGCCCCCTGAAACAGAGTAATTGTTTATTACAAAACCCTTTCTCAATCTAGAGACACCAAGGCAGAACTCGTTCTGTGTTTCAGTGATAAAACTCTAGGCTAAACATATTTTTCTGGGATTGCTTTTTTATCCCTTTCTTTAATTCTTTCTCACCCCTTTCTGCTTCTTCTCCAAATGCCGTGTCCTGATCTCTCCAGGTGAACTTCCCCTCTCCTTGGCTGCCTGTACCAACCAGCTTGATGTGGTGGATTATCTCCTGAACAACCCCCACCAGAAAGCCAGGCTGCAGGAGCAGGACACCCAGGGCAACACAGTCCTCCACGCCCTGGTGATGATTGCAGATGACACCGAGGAGAACACCAAGTTTGTGAGCACGACCTACGTGGAGCTCCTGAAGGCGGGCGTGAAGCTCGACCCGACGTGCAAACTGGAGGAGATCGTGAACTACGACGGCTTAAACCCCCTGCAGCTTGCTGCCAAGACAGGCAAAGTGGAGGTAGGGACAACGAGAGGGGAGCCCTGGGGTTGCTGAGGAACAGGGGTGGTGCCCAGCGGGGTTCAGGGTGGGAGCACCTCGCACCCGGCCCGTGGTGACGCCGCTGACGGGGGCAGTGCCACGGGTGACCATAAAGGAGGCCACCTCCAGGGCACTCGGGTGTGCCCTGCAGAGCCCCAGCAAAATCCTGCCCCTGCCCCGTGCCTGTTCCCTGGGCTGAAACCGGTTCCGCTCCGGGGGGAGCCAGGTGTGGCCGACTGCCTGCTTTCAGCCAGCTCCAGGTGTCCATGAGGCACAAACCCGGGGGTGCTTTGGGTACCCCGCCTCCTCCTGCCCCTTCGGCACGGGAACGTTCTCCCGTGTGTGTCAGATCTTCAGGCACATCATCCAGAGGGAGATCAAGGACCCCGCGTACCGGCACCTGTCCCGCAAGTTCACCGAGTGGACCTACGGCCCCATCCACGTGTCCCTCTACGACCTCTCCTCCCTGGACAGCTTCGAGGAGAACTCCGTGCTGGAGATCCTGGCCTACAGCAGTGACACCCCGGTGAGGCTCTGGCCAGGACTCAGAGACAGCTTTTCCTGTCCTCTCACGGTGCTGCTGTGTGACCGTGCAAAGCGTTTCAGGTTGATGGGGGTGATCATTCCTCTGAAAAAAAGAAATGATTCGTGGGAAGGTTTGCAGGTTTTGTTACTCAGAGGCTGCTTGGCATGGCTCTGACCATCCATAATTTGAGGGAAATTTGGATTCTTTGGTTGTCCTAAGCCTTGGTTTGTCCAAATACCTTGATGAAGGGACCTCTATGCAATGGTTGATATCTTTCATACTGAAAAGCCTGACTGAATAAGCCCTTAGTGACTCCCCAGCTGGAGCCAGGCAGCTCCAACCTTTGAAAAAACAATCCTCTGGTGAATTCACATTGCTGCTGGCCCACAGGAGCACTTTTGTTGCTTCTTTCCCCACAGAATCGGTATAAGATGGTGGTTTTGGAGCCACTGAACAAACTGCTTCAGCAGAAATGGGAAACATTTGCCTCCAAGAGATTCTACTTCAGCTTTGCCTGCTACTTGTCATTCATGATCATATTCACAGCCATTGCATACTATCAGCCCTTAAGGGTGAAGGTAGGCCCAGTCTTTTTATCTGGATGGAGGCAGCAGGGTTTAAAAGGTTATGGGTGGTTGCCATCTCTGCCTCTGCCTGTCTCCACTGCTTTGGGTGCTTCTGGTTTTGTCTTGCAGCCTTCCTTTCCAGTGGAGTTCACAGCTGGAGGCTTCCTGTGGGTCTCTGGACTGATCATTATCTTGTTAGGAGGCGTTTATCTGATCTTTGCTCAGGTAGGGGGATCTCCTGTCTGGTTTCATTGTAAGACAGGGGGGAAAAAAGGGAACAACCACTGGCATGGAGGCAGCAGGATCTGCTCTCCTGTCGTCAGGGTGTGCAGGGGTGGATGGCAGGAGGGAATCCTGCTCTGGGACACTCAGTGGGATCTGGCAGTGACAGGGGCAGCACGAGCCAGGTTGCTGGGCAAGGGGAACCATGGTTCCACAACAGCAAATAATTCTGAGAGACTTCTGTGATTTATGGTGTTAAAATGCATCCCTGGCATTTGATGCAGGCTGTTAATAAAGACACTGGGCTGAGACACGACCCAGCCCTTGTTTATCCTTGCCCTTTGTGAATAAGGCCTTTTTTCATCTGGGAGGGATGAAATGGGGCATCTTGAAGATGAAAGGAGGAGCACGTGGAGCCAAGCTTTCCCCTGGGGAATGGGCTGTGCTGGGCAGGGCTCCCTCTCTCACGTGGCCTGGCTTTGATGAGTAGCCCTGGCTTTGCTGAATGATGAATTGATTTTCCTCTCCCAGAGCCTGTACCTGCGCAGGAGACGCCAGTCCCTGAAGACCATGTGCTCTGACAGCTGCATCGAGATCCTGATGTACGTCCTGGGGGGTCTGGCACAGTCACAGCTTGGAACTGGTTCTCTGTGTGCTCAGCTGGGTTGCCCTAACATTGCTACAGAGATGCAGAGCAGCAAACACGGATCCTCTGCCTCTCTTTCCGCCCCTGCTGCCTTCTCCTACTGCTGCCTCTTGTCCTAAGCCTTTGGTGGTGGTGGACTTTGCTGGCTGGGGTCTGTCTGCTCCTTGTAGCCCCCTCAAATGTGCTGGTTTTCACTGCAAAGATCTGCAAGGGGCCTTTTTGCCGAGGTGAGCCCCTGTCACTTCCTTTTGTTTCCTCTCCAGCTTCATCCAGGCGTTCTCCTTGCTGCTGTCAGCTGTCCTGTACGGAGCCAGCTCGGAGAACTACGTGGCAGTGATGGTGTTCTCCCTGCTCTTGGGGTGGGTGAACACCCTGTACTACACCCGGGGCTTCCAGCGCACCGGCATCTACAGTGTCATGATCCAGAAGGTCAGTGCTGGGGGGAAAACCTCTGCAGGAAAAGGTTTTGGGGTGTGAGGGACTGGAATTGAGGTGCTATGGAAGCACAGATGTTGCAGAAGGAGGTTAGATTGGTGTCTTTGAGCCCAGATGCAGCAAACCACTCGTTTGGTGTCACTGAACATCCCAGGTGACACCTGTGCACCATAAACCAGCTCCAAACCACGCTGAAAACCCCTGGAGCTGCTCAGCTTGGCCTGAGAGGTGTTTCCAGAGCTGTAGAGGAGTCTGGGAGTAAAAAGGCAAAGCAGAGGTGAAGCGAGGTGCCAGGGAAGAACCCTGATCACCACTTGTGTAAAAGCCAGTGGAGATGGAGAGGAGGGGGATGTGTGTGCTGAGACAGTTTGGAAACAGCCATACTGGGGAGCCAACAGGGATATTTATTTGTTTCAAGGACCTATTCATACAAATATAGCAACAAATACGTTCATAGCACTGTCAGATGAAGCTGCCAGTGATATTACTTACCTGTGGAAGTAATTTAACACATATTAGTAGTTCCTTAAACTGGATAAAAGGTGGAAGCCTTGCTGTCCGTGTGGCTCCTGGGGGTTGGTCTGTGGTGTGCGAGCACAGGGGACCATCCTGGTGGTTTCATGTGAGGTAAAGAACAGCACTTCCCCCTGGCTTGTGTTTCAGACCATCATGAGGGACCTGCTGCGCTTCCTCTTGGTTTATATGATCTTCCTGTTTGGCTTTGCTGCAGGTGAGCCCTCTCTCAGTGCTGTGTGTGGGCTGAGCTGCAGGGAGCAGCTCCCTGAGGCCTCAAACTGTGTTTTCCTCGCAGCTCTGGTGACGCTGATGGGCGATGCCCCCTCGGCGTCCCAGAACAAGTCCCTGGCTCACCTGGAGAGCGCGGGCAGCCATGCCATGTACGGGGGGCTGCTCAGCGTCTCCCTGGAGCTCTTCAAGATCACCATCGGGATGGGCGACCTGGATTTCCAGGAGCACGCCAGGTTCAGATACTTTGTCATGCTCCTGCTGCTGCTGTTTGTGATCCTCACCTACATCCTGCTGCTGAACATGCTGATTGCCCTCATGAGCGAGACGGTCACGGATATTTCTGGCTACAGCAAGAGCGTCTGGAAGCTGCAGGTGAGGCCCAAAGCTCTGCTGGGGTCTCACAGGGTCAGAGGTGGCAGTGCCTGTCTGTCCTAAGCTCAGCTATTACTGTGCCTTTTACACGAAGTTGTCGCCCTGGGAGTGCATTTTCAGGTGTATTTACAACTCTTGGTGTGATCCTCGTGCACAGGGAACCCGAGGCAGTGCTTCAGGAGCGCTCTGGGGCTGGGTTCCACAGTGATTCTCTCAGTCCAAGGGGTTTCTGAGTGGGGAAGGTTTCATGGAAAGGCTGGGCTGGGCTCTGTCTGTGCCCTGGTTTCTCTCTGACGTGGGTTTTGTTCTTTCAGAGGGCTATTGCTATTCTAGAAATAGAGAAGGCCTGGCTGTGGCGCCAGGGTGGGAAGAGGAGATCTGGCTGCTTCATGTCAGTGGGGCTCAATAAGAAAGATGAGAGGTGGTGTTTCAGGTAAGACAGATGCACCATTCCCCCCTCCCACTCCAGCCTAGCAGGGGGCTCACAGCCTGGTAACCCTGGAGCATCACGGGGGATTTCAGCACTGACTCAACCACGCGTCCCTGGGTACATTCAAATTTGCTGGTGGCTGCCAGGCTGGAGGTTTGAGAGCTGATTGACCCCCCAGCACTGTCACCTTTGTATTGAGGACACTCCATGAACTGGAGGATTTCAAAACCTAGGGAGCAGTGGGCAATATGCAGGGGGAGAAGATGTTTTACGTCACAGAGCTTTGATTACAGGAGATCTTTGCTCAAACAAAAGCTCTGTAAGGTGCTGTAGCTACAGCCAAGCCATCAGGGTGGTGTTGGCAGGCTGGGCTGGGCTGGGAGGCTGCAGGACGGTGAGATCTGGCTTGAAGTGCTGCATTCCAGGCATCGGTGTCTTGTTGCATTTTGTCTCTCCAGAGTAGAGGAAATTAAATGGACAGATTGGGCAAAGGATGTGGGAGTTCTGAAGGAAGAACCTGGGAACACCAGTGATTCAGAAATAAATCCAGAAGGTAAATTCAATGATGAAGAAAGGTCTGCAGAATCCTCTTAGCTTCCTGCTCAGCAAACTGCTCCTGGCTTGTTGTTATGTCTTTGGTAACAGAGTTTCAGGCAGGCCAACTTGAAATTGCTTCCCCACAGCAGCATCACTTGTGAGCTGAGAAAGCAAAGGTTTAGTGTAGGTCTGGATCTGGCCAGAGTTTGGGAACAAACTGAGGATGAAGGAGATGCCATTCCTACTTAGCTCTGGGAGAAATGGGCAGGAAATGCTGCTGAGGAAAAGCAAGGGCTGCTCTTCCTTTTGGCTCAGTAGCCCAAGTACGTGATGCTTTTCCCAGGAAAGGGAACATTTAGGCCCATTCATCCTGCACATGTTAAAATCACAGGGCTTTTAGAGCCTGAATTGGGGCATTAACTCTGGCAATGTTGTCACATTCTGCCCGAGACCTTTCTGTTTGCTTCCCTTGGTAGACCTGGGAAGAAATCGTGTGGAAAACAGAGCTGTCACTTTCTCTAGAAAGGTCTTGTTCAGCCTGGCAGAGCTTGGGCAGAAGCTCCAGGGGATTTAGACACAACCTCCAGTGTAGATTCATCCTGGGTGCCAGTTTGGGGAGGCTGCAGTGCTTAAAACATTCTGTGGTGTGTGTTGGGAGTTCCCTGAAGCTGCACCCTTCTAAACCTGGGTCCCTTTGTCAGCTTCCTGCTGATGAAGGGCTGTCCTTGTGTCCCCTGCTGCAGAGACCAGGTCCTGGAAGCGGCCAGCACAGAAACCACCCCGAGCAGCTGCCTCAGAGGAGCAGTCCCTGCTGCAGCCCCAGCCACCAGCCACAGAGATGGTGCCTCTGCAGGGACCAGCCAGAGAGCTTTGACAGCTCCTCTGAGCTGCAGCCTTGCCTCCACCTTCAAAGGAGCAGTTCTTCCTCTGGCAGCTGGAAGGGCTGAAGGCACTGTCAGCAGCAAAGTGCATTTCGTGGAGCACTGTGGCGCAGCCCGTGGCTTTTCAGTGTTGTCGTGCACTTTAACGATTCATTTCCTCTGAAGGAACTGTTTCTGCTCGACTTTCTCTGCCCGACACGTTCTCGTTGCCGTGCCCGAAGGTACCGTGGTGGGAGCGAGCTCCTGGGGCAGCGGGGAGCGCTCCCTGGGAAGGCAGAGCTCCCTGAGCTGCGCGGGGATTGCTGCTCGTGGAGCGACCTGGCTGAGAAGGGGCCACGAGGTTCTCCTGCCACGAGGGACTGCACTGAAGTGCTTTGGAATAAAGAGCGTTGTAGAGTCGTAAAGAGCTGCTGAGGGTGGAGTTGTCTTCTGTGCGAGGTGTGAGCGGGCGAACGCTCACCCTGCAGGCGGCCAGAGCTGCGCCGAGCCTGTGGCAGCACCCGCGGAGCTCCGTGGTTCATCCACATCAGGACCGCCCCCGTTTTACACTGTTAAAATGAAATTCTTTGCGTTGTTCTTTGCTTAAAAGCACAGAGAGTTGGTGTGGGTTTCCTGGACCTGAAACTCTGCGTGGTGGATTTCTGGGACTTCAGTTTTTCACGGGTTGCTTTGTCTCTGTAAATAAACAGCAGCAGAATCCTGCTCGCGGCCCCGGAGACTGATGGGCCGACACTTTTTGTGTGGTTTTTGCTTCCTGTTACTCTTGGTGGGCATCCTGTCTTGCTGCAAATGTCTGCAAGGACCTCATTACTTTTTGTGACGTGCACCCTGCCTCGGGCAGGAGGGGCAGCCCCGCTGTAAACTCTGGGGGGAAGAGATAAAAATGAGCTGTCTCACTCTTCACTCTATTTAACAGTAATAACTTGTAATATTTCTGTAAACAATACAGCAAGTGTACTTAATTGAAAAAATATTCATCTTTGGGTATATTTTTAGAGCTTCAGCCTTTCTCAGAAAGGGAGAGAAGGTATTATTAGTGTGGACTGTAAGTTCTTATTAGATTCATGATCACTGCTGTGTGAGTTAACTCTTGTTTTTCATGGCCTCATGTCAGTTTGTGCAGCCACACCTGAGCATGGAGCAGCTGATGCTGCGCTGGATGCACCTTCCAGCCCAGGGAAAGGTTGGTGAGAATCCCAGGAAAGCTGCAGACCACATGGGCTGGCAGCACCTTTCCTTCAGGAAGATAAACTGTGCAACCTGAGATCTCTGTCCCAATTCCACTCTGAGAGAGTGAGGCTTTGCTTTTGGAGATCATCATCTTAATCCTCACTGCATGCACGTGACTGGCAGCAAAAATTTGTTTTAAAACTCATTCCCTGCACTTCAATAGGTTCTTCCCCCTGTGCTGGGCAATTCCCCCTCCTCACTGGGACTCTGAGTGGGAACTGATTTTTTCTTGCTCCAGCTTCTGTTGTTTTCTTGCTTTGTGAAGCCTTCAGCTGCTTTTCCCATCTATGGCTTTGTCCTAAGTGTTCCCAAGATTTGGCAAGGTGCTCATATTGCACGGAAGGCTCATCTGGCATATGATAAATCTATCGCTGTGCTCAGGGCTGTGCTGTGCTAGGGACACTTGGGGATTCTAAAGAAATGCAGGATCAGATCTCCCATCCCTCTCTGGAGGCTTAAAAAAGGACCTTGCTGGTAGTTTGGGAAAGCTGTGGGCACTGACAGCTTTCAGCATCAGCTTCCTCTTCAGCCATTCCTTGAACCTGCTTCTCTTTCTAAGCTTGGCAGCGCTCGTTTATCTTTCGATCTGCATCAAAAATGCTCTGCTGTGAAGCAGGGCTTTGGCATCCCCGGAGCTTCCCAGTCACGCCACAGCCCAGCAGTCTCGTGGATGAAGGACAGAGCAGCGGGAAGGGACAGGCCCCTGCACAAATGGACACGTCCAGTTGCTCTGAGGCTGTTGTCCAGCTCTTTGATGTGCTCTGGAGGAAAGGGGATTTTTTTCCATACAGGCTCCGAGGTCTTCCTGCCTCCCAGAGCTCTCTCACAGCTTTCTGTGCAATTTTCCTAAAAGAAACTCCCTGTCTGGTGTGTGTGGTTCCCAGTTCCCTGTTTTCCTCGGGGGCCTTGTTCCTCAGATGCTTTGCACGTTTTGGGGTTTCTTTCCCCCCGTTTTTCCAAAGCCTGCCCTGAAGCTGGAGCCAGCACGGGGAGCTGGATCCATGAGCTGATTCCCTCTCTCTTCATCTCCCTGTGACCCCACTTGCAACTGAACATACTTTCCATTGCCTCTGGAGCTCTCAGAGGGAGCCTTTGAAATGTGACAGCCCCAGGGCCCCGACAAAGACCAGATGCTTTCCCTAAGTCCCAGGAGCTGCCCAGGGCTGGGGCTGAAGGGCTGCAGCTGGTGGAGTTTACAGCTGGACTCTTCCTGGGGCTGGCTCTCACTTTTGGGCTTTGCTGTGTTCAAGGAATTTCATTTCTTGCTCTGGGACAAAAAAAAAAAAAA
>VXAZ01007802.1:913366-1064984 GCA_013399875.1 Gymnorhina tibicen
CGGGCCCTGTGAGGGAGCCCGCCCGCCGTCCGTTCGAACGGGTATCGCGAGAGCGCGCGAGAGCGGCCGCGCCCCGCCCGCACCGGGAGGGGCGGGGCCATCTGGGAGGCCACGCCCACTGACCACGCCCCCGGGCACGCTCTCCCCGCCCCGGTGCCGCTCCCGGGTGTCCCGGACTGCCCCGGACTGTCCCGGGTGTCCCGGACTGTCCCGGGTGTCCCGGACTGTCCCGGACTGTCCCGGGTGTCCCGCAGTGTCCCGGCGGTGCTGGCACCGGCTGCTGCTGTGGGACATGCCCGCGCACACCCGTAGCAGCCGCCCCGCGGCGTTTCAGGACCCCCGGGGTGGGCGGTGCTCCATCCCCACTCTGAGACACGTCGCTGTGACGGCAGAATTAATTGGTTTTATAGCTGTATTCTATACCTGTGCGTGGGGCACACCCGTATATGTGTGCATGTGTGCTCTACCTGTGTGCAGAGCACGTGTCGCTTTACCGTGGGGCTGGGGGGACGCTGGCACGCGTTGCCCAGGGAGGCTGTGGATGCCCCAACCCTGGCAGCGTTCAAAGCCAGGTTGGATAAAGCCTTGAGCAACCTGCGATAGGCGGGAGGTGTCCCTGCGTGTGTCAGGGGGGTTGGGAATAGATGATTTTTAAGGTCCCTTCCAACCCCAACACTCTATGATCCTATGCATTCATGAATTCTATTCATGTGTAAAAATACGACGTATTTCACATATATCCCACCCCAGGTAAACTCGAGGGCCGCGTGCAGCTGCCGTTCCCGAGGTCGGGGTGTGCCCTGCACTGCAGTGGATTCGCTGCTTCCCCACGCGTGATGCTATCTCCTCACCCCGCAGAGCAAGCGGGATGTTTTATTCATGCCCCCGTCTCCCGAGAGGCACCCAGGGCTTAGCAGAGATGCCGCAGCTCTCCTGCTTCCTCCAGGAGCTGCTCCTCGTGGAACGACTCTCAGAGCCCTCCAGGCTTTCGTGTCACGGTGTCGCGGCTGTAACTCGGGTTATGGACGCGGGACACAGCTTGGTGGCAGCACAGCACTGGGTGGTTCCTGCAGTCTGAGCCAGGGGTTGCTGGAAAGCAGCTGATGTTTTGTTCCTTTCGTTTCTTTTTTCCGTTGTTCTTAAAAAGCGGAGCTGTTCTGCTGATCCCTGGAAAAATCAGGGGGAAATGATCTTCAGCAGAGAGCTCTACCTGAGGATCACACGGGCAGCTCGGACCTTCCCTTGGGGCAGCAACAAGTGAGAAATGCAGATGGTTTTGCCGAGTCTAGAGAAGCAATCAAGTCCCAGAGTTAAATTCTGGACCTTTCGTTCTGCCTCTGAATTTAGTGAAATCAGGTTTCGACTGTAGGACAGTGGCAGAGGGAGGATATTTGCTATTGCAGAGCAGAAGATTTTTAGGGTTCTGAATGGAACACTTGTGGGGATGCAGCTAAAGCAGAGGCCTCCCGTTCTTTCAGGGATTTCATAATGAATACTCCCCTTTCCCTACTGAACATAGGGAAAACTTAAATTCTTTAATCTGAGAGATTGACACTGGTGATTTATCAGCTGCAGTCTATCAGTAACTGCAATCTGGAGAGTTTGGGGAAAGAAGATGGCTGGCCAGACCTTGTGTTCTTCCAGTGAAATGATCTCAGGCCCTGCTTTGTGAATTCCAAAGAAGGTCAAGGATGGACACTTGGTAGTGTTCCTTTCTCTGTCTCCCCATTTGTGTGGTTGTTTTATTTATTTCTGTCATGTTTGGTTGGTCATAAACCCCACAGACCTAATGTGTGCTTATAGACAGCAGCAGATTAAACAAAGATTTCTCATTCAGACCCTCAGAAGACAAAAGAGTTCCTGTCTCCTTTGGCTTAACCAATATTGCCTGGTGGAAAAATAACAAACAATCTTCCTCTCCTTTATTTTTCTAGTTTCTTCTCTGAATTAAGCTTCCTTCATTACTTGGATGCCTTTTGTTGTCCCTTATGGCTCTCAAGGAGGTCAGCTCTTGCAGCGGGTAATGCTATTTTCCTTTTTAGATGTTTTTTCTTAAATGCATTACAGGGTTCTGTGACTTGTAATTTCCGGCGAGTGCCATCGACCATTTAATTCTTTGCAATCACTGCAGCAGATGCCAAACACATTTGCAGTAATTGGATGGCACTTAAGGGATTAGTCAAGACTGCCAAGACTCAACTCATCCAAACCACAGCTGGCTTTTTGCGCTGTTTCCATGGGAGCCTTGCCGTGTCTGCTTCTAAATTTATTTGCAATCTACATTTTGAATAAAATCCCCTGTGCAGAAGGCTCGTGGCCTGGCTGCGTGGCCCTGACTTTGTGGCAGTGGCACAGTTGTGGCATCTCCCTGAAAGACAGAAGATTTGCAAATGCCTCGTTCGGGGTCAGGAACCATCTGCCCCCAGCCAGGTGAAGGAGCTGGCAGCAGTTTGGGGCCAGCAGGTCTCCCAGGGGCCTCAGAGCTGTCAGGATGGTTCATGACCTTTCTGCCTCATGCAAAGGTAGCAGAGGATTTGCAGAACTACAACTTCTCGGTTTCATCACCGTGGGCAGCCTCACTTAACACCTTTGCATTTCTGCACAGTTTTGTGCTTCCCACGGGAGGACAGGATGTGTTTTGTAGTGCTGCTTTAATCAGGGATGACACCAGCTGCTTATGGCTTTCTCACACACCAGGAAGGCTCCCAAACCTTGAGTTTCCCTCAGCGTGTTCCCAGGCTGCCAGGTTTGTGCAGAACTGTGGGAATGCAGTGACCTGGGGGTTTGCAGGAGAAAGTGAGTTCAGCCCCTCAGGAGAAGGGCATCAGTAGTTCTTCATTACAAAGTGCAGGGCACTGACATAAGGGCATCAGAGATGAGCCATGGAGTGCTTTGCTGGGCTCAAGGGCCTGTTGGGACAGCTTTATTTGGGGGCTAATAGAATTGCAGCTCTAAAGAGACGTTTCCTGTCCTTATTACAGCGAGCTGAATGATGCTGCACTGCCATGAAGAGATTGCTTTGGCTCCCCCACTCCCAGCTTGGCTAAGCTGGCTCTGGTTGGTCCGTGCAGCACAGCTGGGACACATCAGCCCCTTGCTGAACTGGAGAACTGGTTTAGAGCACCAGGGTCACACTGGTTTGGAGCAGAGCTGAGGTGAGTTCAGGTGCCAGGCTGAGGGGGCTGCTCAGGAAACTTTTTCCTCTGGGGGTCAAGTCTGAGTAGTATCTGTGTTTTCCTGTGGCTGGAAGGAGTTACCAGCTGGTAACTGCAGGGAGGAAAGGGTGTAGGCCTCATTCTAGACTTTCTTGCTGTTTCTGTGAGGAAGGTGGAGGAAGGGGATGAAGGTTTCTCCTCAGTACTTGCAGTAAGGTAAGACCTGGCAGAGGTATCAAGCCAGGACCAATTTCATGTCTTTGTGCTATCAAAGAATTAAATACTGATCTGTTGGGTGTATTCAGGAGCAGGGTTTCACCTTTAAACCAGCGGTTAATGTGAATACACTTTTTATTAAACCCCTTCAGTTTCCAGGCTTTGGTTCAACATTCTTCTCTTATTTCCCGGTGATGCTTTTATTGTCTGACTTTAGGAGGTGAATTCATTGCAACACAGCACTGCTGGTCCGGCTATCCATCCTTGCACTCAGTCTCTCAGCAGTGTTTTATGTGCACTTTTATTAATTTCTGGTACTGAACCTACCTGATTCAGTGCCAGCTCTCTCACAGAGCAGGGCACGATGGGTTGGTTTCGTTAGATGTGCGCTATTTTTCCTTCCCCTCTGATCCTCTTCCTCGAGCACTTTCCCTTCTTGGGCTGGGGGAGAGGAGTGGAGAAATGTTCCAGCTGATGATATAACAAGATTCCTGCACTCTGTATAGGAGATTCAGGGCTTGGGAGGAATGTGGAACACATCCAAAGGCTGAAAATGGCTCTCCTGGAAATGGAGGGCTGGATCAAAGACAGAATAGATTCTGCAGCTTCAGCACTCTCCCATTTCCCTTCTCTTCCTTCAGACAGCTCTGGATGCTCCTGTGGATTGTGACAGAAACTCTCCCCACAAGTTCCCTTTCCATTGTGGCTGGGTGTGCAGCTGTGCTGGCTGGGAGGACACAGAGAGGCTGATTTACCCAGCCAAGTCCCAGCCAGGATTACAAGAGGAGCTGAACAGAGCATTTTTCACCGTGGGCTGCACACATTTCTTTGTTCTTGCGTCTGAACTCATCACCTTCAGAGAGCAGCTCATGCCTGATGCTACTGATTCCTGTGGGCACGAGCTGTGATCTAAAGGAACTTCCTCTCTCAACTTGTTTGACTCTCCACCTTGTTTTTGTGCAGATGTTGACTTACAAGTACGACAGCGCGACAAGAAACTGCTAATGGAGAGAGCTGACCTCTGCGTCTTCTCGTTTCATTTCCTTGCCAAATCTCCTATTTACTTCCTCCCCGTCCCTCTGCTATTTCAGCAGCTGCCCTGGCGCCTGTTTCTAGGAGGAGATGGATCCGCATCACTCAAACATTTGCTGCAGGAGCATTTCAGCGCCGGAGAAACGTCTCGGCATTTCTGAGCCAGCCTTTGGGAGCCGACGGGCTCCGTAGCACTCGGCAGGAGGGTGGAGGGTGGGGATCACGGGGACAATCGGTGCCTGGGGGTGGTCATTTGGCACTGGAAGTGAACAGGATGAGTGCCCAAAACGGGCACTTCAGCAGCCGTGGTGAATCACGGCCGTCCTGGCCAGGGCTGGCTGCCACTGCCTGGAAAGCACGTGCTCTGTTTGGGTGTAATTTGAAGACGTTATTGGGCTGATCTTGAAATCTTTCCATGCCCCAGCGTCAGCTGTGACCTTGCGGCGTTTCAAACGGTCCCAGGGTCAGGGCAGAGGTTGAAAGTTTAATTTTCACAGTCCCTTCAGGTGGCATTTGGAGGCTGAGATCAGCTCCGGGGCGGCTTAACGCTGACAGGTGGAGGAAAAGTAGATGAGGAGCAATCTGGGCAGGCAGGGATGTGTGTCCTGTGAGTACGTGTGAATTCTGAGAAGGCAGTCACTGTCAGCAATGAGGAGTTAAGCCCAGGTGTGACACGGCAGGAATTGAATAAAAAGAAAAAAGGAGGCGTTTCAGTCCTGGAGGAGAAATCCTCCCTGGGAGAATTCCCAGACTGAGCAAACAGCCCTCATGGGAATGGAGCAGAACTGGGGTTTTTTTCCATGGGAAATTCCAGATGTTGAACTCAAAAAGGGAAATACCTTGCAGAGGAGATTCGGCCTCTGTCCCTCGAGAAGGACTAGGAGACGCTGCCATTATTTTTATCTTTAACTGATGCCAGTTAGACTTTGTTGTGTTATTTATCCCCCTGCTGTGAACGGAACTGCTTTCATTCGAACGCCCACGGATACTTTGACAAATCCAGAAGGAGACTTGATTTTCAGGCAAGAAACAAAAAAAAACAAGGTTGTGAAAACCAGGTGATTAAAAACAATACGCATAAGAGCATGCCACAAAGTAGCAGCTAAATTGTTCTTGCAGCTCAGCACGAGCTGAAGTTTTGCAGCAACAGCATTGTCAGCAAATATTTATCTCGTGCTGAGCAGCACTCTGAGGCACATTTGACACAAATGGAAACTTTTTATTCCGAAACAGCCATCGCACCTGCGCTCCTTCTCGAGGCCTACAAAACTGCAAGAAAGCATCAGTTTCACATTCTCTTTTTTGCTTTGATTCATTCAGTGATCAAACGTGGTTTACACCTTCAGGCCACACCTAGAGCAAGGAACAGTTTTTTTCCAACCTTTCTCAGATTAATTAACAATGTAAATCCTTTCTCAGATTAACTGACCTGGAAAATAATTACAAAGGCTCAGGGCAGAGCTGCTCTGGCAGCCACCAGGTTACAAGGAGGCCACAGGCAGGTTTGTGTTCTAGATTTGCAGGTGCTGGAGAAAGGTTTCTTTCCCTCTGCAGAGAAACTCCAGGGATGGCTCTGGATAAAATCAGTGTTTCGTTCCTTATGACGCTGGTTGTGATCCTCTTGTGATTTGGAGCAGCTTCATTAAAAACCAGATCCATCTGTTCAAATTTGGTGTGGAATTTAAGGAGGATGAAGGACAAAATTTTCATGAAGCCTGAGCTGGTGAGAATGATTTTGCCAGGGAAGAGAGTTGTGCAGGGCAGTGGCTTTATTTTTCTGACTAATAGAAATGAAAGGAGATACAGGACCACAGTAACTGTTAATGGCAAACAAAGGCCAATTACAGGAAATTATATTCCTTCAAATGAATTTAGCTGTTACTGGCTCCCTCTGTAATTCCTGGCTGCGGTGAGCTGGGAGCAGAGGCAGGTGCTGTGTCACTGGACTGCCACTGGCCTTGTGCTCTTGGGCCCTCATGGCCCAGGGTGGGATTGGGGCAGCTCCAGAAGCCTCACGAAACTGAGATCTGGAGCTTTTGCTGCGTGGAGAGGCCTTTGGGATGAGGTGAGACAGGCCTGGCTGGGAGCCTCTTGCCCGCGTTGCTTCCTGAAACAAACCCGGGCTGCTCATCTGTCACCTGTGCTCGTTTCCTCAGGTCCAGTTCTGGAAATCACTGATTTATCCTTAGGAGTGTGCAGGATTTATTCATTCGTCCCTTAGTTTGGGTTTTGGTGGGAAGGTGTGGGAGCCAGGCGGGTATTTTGGGTGGCTGCTGAGGACCCCGGTTCTCACTGCTCACGCAAACATTTGAGAAAGCAAAAATTTAACCCAACGTGTTGCTGAAGAAAGGCTTCAGTCGTTAAGAAACTGAGAGAGGCTGTGACTGTGTCCCCTTGGATGCTGCAGCTGAGCTCTGCTCTCTGGGGACCAGTGACAGCACCGAGGGAAGGGCTGCAGCTCTCTCGGGGAGGCTTGGGTTGGGTATCAGGAAAAATTCTTCCAGAGCGTGCTGAGGCACTGACCAGGCTCTCCAGGGAATGCTCACAGCCCGACAGAGCTTCGGGAGTGTTTGGACAGCGCTCCCAGGCACCGGGTGGGGTTTTTGGGGTGTCTGTGCACAGCTAAGAGTTGGGCTGGGCGATTCTTGGGGGTCCCTTCCAGCTCAAGCCCGTTCTGTGCCCGTGTGAATGTGGCTCCACGCTGTGAAACATTTCATTTTAAACATTTTGTGCGGGGAGAGAATGAAACTTGGGGGCAAAGCTGAGGGGGGAGAGGGGCTTTCCTAAGGGATGAATCGGCTGGAAAGCACCCCGGCAAGGATGTGACCCGGGGCAGCTGCTGGGTTCTGACTGAGCTGCTGCCGGAGAGCGGCTGGGGGAGGGAGGGAGGGAGGGAGGGAGGAAGGGAGGAGGAGGAGGAGGAGGAGAGCAGGGCTGGTGTGTCAGGTTTCCATGCACTGCACGTGTGGGTGGTGCGAGCTGTGCCTGCTCCAGCCACCGAGCGAGCCGGGAGCATGGGGCAGGTGGCTTGGAAGGCTTTATTTCTGTCTCTTTTCGATTATAAGACGGAGAAATACGTCATTGCAAAGAACAAGAAGGTCGGGGTCCTCTACCGAGTGGTGCAGCTCTCCATCCTGGCTTACCTGGTGGGGTAAGAATCACCCTCTGCTTCACGTTTTGCTGTGATAAAGATGAATTTTGCTGCGATAAAAATGAATTAGGGTACTCTGCATACAGTGACAGCCTGCTGTGCCTCCTGATTCTAATGCAGATAATTAGGCAGGTTTATACAGCTGCATTTTGTAATGCCTAATAGATTATATCTGATTTTTCACCTGCTAGGGATGGCTAGATTCAGCTCTCCCTTTCAGATCAAGGTCGGGTTAAAAATAGACCCAGTGACTATGGCTTTGCACTGCATTATTTATGCCTTTATTTCTATATTTTGTGGGAATGGTGCCAAACCTTAACCCCTGACTCATCAGGAGCATTAATGGCCACGGTGCTGAGCCTTGGGGCACACCTGGGTTTTCTGCACGGCACCATGACCTGCTCGGGTCTAGATGGGAGGGAAGCAAGCAGAAAGTGGGAGATTTCTTTGCTGGAGTGGGCTGCAGCAGCCAGGCTCGTGGGGGCTGAGGCAGCGGGAATGTTGGCTGCCTTGCATTCATTTCAGAGCAGGGCGGCTTGGCTCGGGAGCAGCTCGGGAAAGGCCCGGTTCTGCAGCAGAGTGGTCACACTGGTGTGTCATGGACACGGGCATCGTCCCTGCAGGCTCAGACTTGGAATTACCCAGCCAGTGCTGTGGATTCCTGAGTTTCTGCGGCTTTTCGGGTCGTGGCACCCAACTCTGTTCCCTCACTGTCTGTGCTTCACCCTTCCCACACCTCGTGTTTCCACTGATTAAATATAGCAGAGTCACTTTTACGTGCTGGGTGTATTTATAGCAAGCTGTGCAGCCCCAGAGCCTGCTCTAGTGAGCAGAGCACCAGTGAAGCCTCAGCAGCCTGGCACGGACTGGCTGAAGGAGGAATCCTGTGGGTAACATTGCTGAGGACTAAAAGAGACACAGAGCGGAGAGGGAAGGGCTGTTTTCCTCCCTTGGCATCTATTGCCTCCTGCAAACCCTTGGCACTGTCACCGGCGGTCCCTGCAGTGACTCCTTTGTGGCTGGGGCTTACAGGAACGTGGTCCTGTTCAAAGGCTGGCTTGGGGTGGCGATCATCAAACCCCTCTGCATTATTTCTTGGATGCAGCTGCCATTTCTCCTGCAGAAAATGCAGGGGTCTGCTTCTGAGCCCTCCTGGGAGAAGAAATCAGCGTTCCTGGGGAAAGGGGAAAGTAGGAAACTTGCCGGGGTGGGGAATGTTAATGTGTGGGTTTGTCACACGTGGCAGGTGAAGGGCTGTGTGCTGCCAGGGCTGCTCAGCCCCTTCCCCTCCCCTGGGGCAGGAGAGCCCTGCAGAGGGGAGCTGTGCTGCAGATCCAGCCTCTCTCCCTCTCCCAACGTGCCCCAGCACCCTGAGCTTCTCCAAGGGTGATTTATTGTCCTGGCAGGTGGTTCTAGCAGTATTGTGGGGGAGCTGGAAGCATACCCCACAGAGGTTTTCACCCAGGGAAATGGAACTCCTGCTGCTTCCAGTGGGGAGAAGTAAGCAAAGCCTTTCCCTGGACTGCTTAACAAGGCAGCAGCTCTCCCAGGCTGCAATCAGGTTGTTCCCATCACGCTGGCTTACAAAAGACCCTGTACCCAGCTGAGATTATTCCCTGCACGTTTCTGTTAGGAACAGCCAGCTCACCTGCTGAGGTTACATCTCCCCAGCCGGGGTCTGTTGCTGACTGGCAGCTCAGTGGCTGCCAGTGAGAGTCATGAACTTGTGAAACCAACCATGCCCTCCCCTGCAACCTGCAAAAACCCGTGTTGTTTTTCATCTCGAGAAAGACACAGCCCTGCTCTTCCTTTCTCTTTCTGAGGTTGCTGAGTGTAGCACAGACAGAGGTGGGAGGCTTTGGTTTTTTACCTCGTGACCTGTTATTGCACTTTTCTTCATTGTTGACAAGCACAGCTTGTGTCCAAGAGTCCATCCTTTATTAGCAGCAGTACTTGCAGAGGGTTTGGTGTCACTGGCACATTTTGATTTGACCTTGGTGTGAATTTCTCTGTCTGACTCATTCCCTGACCGCCCCTAACGCTGCTGTGTTCACACAGGTGGGTGTTTGTTGTCAAGAAAGGCTACCAGGACACAGACACGTCCCTCCAGAGCTCTGTCATCACCAAGCTGAAAGGGGTGGCCTTCACCAACACCTCGGAGCTGGGGGAGAGGCTGTGGGATGTTGCAGACTATGTCATCCCTCCCCAGGTTGGCATCACCCCCTGCTCCTGTCTCTGCCCGTGTGGGTGCTGAAGTGATCTATCCAGGTCTTCCCTGTGAATTAGCAGGAGCTGGGATACAAGAAAGTGATGCTGGAAGGGGTTTTGTGTTGTGAGTTTTTTATTTGAGATGCTGGGGGTGCTCTGCCTTCCCCCAGGACCGTGGGCTGGCTCTTGTGGTTGTGTGTGCACCCACAGCGTGAGGGAATTCATCCAAACAAATATCCACACAAAGGGTGATGTTGTGTCTCAGCCTGAAAAGCTTCTGGAGAGAGGGGCTGTTGTTCTCTTCTGCAGAGAGCTGCACCCTCCCTGTTACAAGTACTCTAAAAGTAAACCAGGTTTTCTAACTCTTTGTTTATTGCAGGGTGAAAACGTCTTCTTTGTCATGACAAACCTGATCGTGACCCCAAACCAGAGACAAGACACGTGTCCTGAGGTAGGAAGGACTGAGCCCCTTGACCCCCAGACCCGTGCAAAACTGGGGGTAAGAACTGACAGAGGACACTTCTGGAGCAACAAAGAAAGGAAGGACGAAAAACAAGTGTTTTTTTCCTGCAGTGTAATAGCTCAGTTGGGAAATTACTGTAAACCTGGGAGGCTCCGCTGTCTTAATTTCCAGAGGCATTGATCATGTAGAGCCTTCCTGACTTTAGGTGGTGCTGGATTTCTTCCCAGCTGGAGATGAGACCAGGCAGTGATTGCTCAGGGTTAGAAAAGGCCATGGGAAAACAACTCGGAGGTGACTCAGGGTAGTTATGGATAAAGGAGACTTTTTAAGAGCCCCATCCTCTGTGGGGATGTTTGGAATGGGCTGGAGCCCGGGGGAGGAGGTCTCTGGCTGTGCAGGAAGTGCTGTGTCCGTGCAGCAGATGGATTTTCCATGTCACAGCCAGGAGCACAGCTGGAGTGGTCAGGGCACTGCTGTCCTCTGGTGGCCGTGCAGCCAGGACAGGGGCAGATTTGGGCCAGAGAACTTCGTGGCTTAGATCCAAGGTAGGGTTATCTTAAAGCAAAGTGGCCTCCTGCCTGGTTTAGGTGAGTACTAATGCTGGTTTTTCGCAGTCTGTCCCTCCCCAGACCGAACAGAACCCAAAATCAGGACAGTGTGGCTGAATCCCGGTGCTCCTGGCGGCGGGATATGTTTGCATGACCCCCAGTTACCACTTCAGCCGCGTGGTTTTAGTGCTCACACAGAGAATTCGCCCCACGTCAGCAGCACTTTCTCACCCCTCCGGCTCTGGTGTCCTGTCACACCCTCACTTGTGCCCTTTTCCGCTTCGCAGAGTGCCAGCATCCCCGATGCCCTGTGCGACAAGGACACGGACTGCCAGGAAGGGAAAGCAGTGGTGGCTGGCAATGGTAAGGGCAGCGTCCCCCTCTGTGCTGCGCCCGGTGTCCTTCAGAGGCTCAGCCTGGTTACACCCCGATACACGGGACTCCTTTGAATAACAGGGTTCCTTTGAAACCTAGAACTCCTTTTAACACAAGTGCTTTAGTATAAGGTACAGATTAATAAATTCGGGTGTTGGCTGCTATGCTGGACCGCAACTGCTTTTGCAAGACAAGAAGCCGAGCCCTGGAAGGGGCCACGGTGATAAGGGAAGAGGAGATGCCATGCCTAACGCTAACTGCTCTTGGGGAAAAACAAACCCGAGTGGGCTGGGGTTATAAGGGAATGGAATGTGAGCTGGGGGGTTTGGCTAACAGCTTGTCTGCAGAACCAGGGCCCGGCCCCTGTGGGCCGAGAGATAAGCAGGGAGAAGCATGCTAAGAGCTGTTTTAGTGACAAACAGAGGAACTGCCACAAAAGGGGAGAAAAATGCAGTAGGAGAATAAGGGCATAATCAATGCACAATAATAGATGAAGTATAACTAATACAGCAACAAAGTGTGTGATAGTAGAATTAAGTGTGTGTTAGCAAACTAGGTGTGACAAATGTATTAAGAATGGTGTGCTGTGTTTGTAACCCTAAGACAAGAAAACCACAAGTCATCTAAGACCCCTTAGGACTGTAACTTTTGATAAGTGACCAAAGCAAGGGTGGATGATGAACTTGTAAACGTATGAAAAACCTCTGAAAGATGACCACGTTGGACACGTACATGGAGGTGTTCACCCCTGCGTGCTCCCAGCCTGGCCAGTAAAGGTGTGCTTTGCTTTACAGTACCTCTCTGTGGAGTAGATTCCTTTGGATCAACCCCCCTGATCTCTGCTTACAGAGATCACCAAGGCCTTTCTTTCCTTCCCTCTCTTTTATTAGGATCCCTGCCTTGCTTACAGCAGTGGCTGGGCCAGGGAACCCAGGGCTGCTCAGAGGCACAACAAAAGTATGTTTGTTCCAGCTGAGAGGCCCTTTCACAGCAGGGAGGAGAGGGAAAATCCTCTATTTTCATGTGCCCTGTAGGCAAGGAGAGGAGGTGGCTGCTCGGTGTGACCTTTTCTGTGATGTCTGCTCGCAGGGGTTAAGACTGGCCGTTGCTTGAAAGACAGGGACAGCACCAGAGGGACTTGTGAGATACTGGCCTGGTGCCCCGTGGAGAAAAGATCCAAGCCCAAGTACGTGTCCTGTTTCCAAGCTTGAGTTGCTTGGCTTGTGTGTCACCCAGGGCAGTTCCTGTGTCCCCTCTGCTTGGGTGCTTGCTCGAGTGTTGGCTGTTCAGTGCAGGAGGGAGCTCTGCAGGGCCCCCCTGGCAGGACTGGCCCTGTGCTCCCCTTGCTTTGTTCCCTGGCTGTTCCCAGCTCTCGGGGTGTCCCCTGAACCTGCACGCTCCTCACCAAACCCCTGCTGGCACTGTGGGGCAAGTTGCACGGCTGACCTGGTGCCATCCAACCTTCTGAACAAAGCTGCTTCTAAAATGGCAATTCAAGATTTCACACGTGGGCAGGGTACAAAGACGGAGAACAAACCCTTCTCTTCCAGGAAACCACTTCTGGGCAGCGCAGAGAACTTCACTGTTTACATCAAGAACTCCATTCGCTTCCCCAAGTTTAAGTTCTCCAAGTAAGTGCACCGATTCCTGAGCTGCTCCTGCTCAACAGATATTCCCCCTCCTCCAGAAAAATGAAGTGCCTGGACAAGGCTGGGAAAAATGTAAATTTAAAAGTATTTGTTTGCCTTTGCTGCTGCAATATGAACAAACTAAAGCAGCGTAGAAAGGTGTGTGTTCCGGCTCGTCTCGGGCTCAGACAGGCTTTTCTAGCATCCTCTTGTTTTTCCCTCGAGAAAACCAGGTGGCCCTGGAGCAGTCTGGCAACCTGCACCATGTGAGCCCAGATTCAGCTGGCCAAGTCCTTTTCTGGCCAGGAGGTCATTTTTGGGGGGACAGACTGCTTTCTGCAGGCCAGCAGCAGAGACACTCGCAGGGTGACAAGGCTGGTGTGCACAGAGGGTGCTGGGGAAGCCCCTTGTCTCTGTAGTCCCGGTGTAGGCTGTGAAGGCAAGGAAAGAGGGAGATGAGGTGGATTTCCCTGTTTCCTACATGCAGGATGAACGTGCTGACAACTGGCAACGAGTCCTACCTGAAGACCTGTCGCTACAGCCAGGAGCATCCCTACTGCCCCATCTTCGTGCTGGGGAACATCGTCCGCTGGGCTGGGGGCGACTTCCAGGAAATGGCCTCGGAGGTAGGAGTGCCCCTTGGGCTCGAGTGCCTTCCCAGCTGGCTGTACTGCTCTCTGGGAGGCTGTGAGGAGTCACTGCCCAGGCAGCTGCCTCCTGTCCAGGCTGCTCTGCAGAGGTGCCAGTGCTTAAAGTCAAGCTGGTCCCATTTATGCTATCCCCAGGGAATGGGGGTCCTCTAAAAGAGCTGGCTGGGTCAGTTATCTGCCACTCAGGGCTGCCCAAACTGCTGCTCTGCCAGCGGGGATTCTTTGTTTAATTTAAACATTACTACACCGTTGGTTTAAACCCAGACCTCTGGAACTCCATCCCTGCATAAGAGATCATCTTCCCCACTGAAGCGGGGAATGAAATCAGTGTCCTGGGATGAGAAACTTCAGGATACCAGCACAGGGAAAAGCAGGGTTGTGGAGTACTAATGGGATTAATATCACCCACCTGAACTCAGCCCAGCCAGGAGTGTATCCCCCCTTGTCTGTGACCAGAAATGCAGCTGTTTCTTGCCCCTGGGGAAAACCTGCCCGAGGGTCTGACAAATTTGAAGACACTTTAAATGAACTAAGCTTAAACAACTCACCCTGTCTCTCTCTTTTAAGGGTGGTGTGATAGGAATTCAGATTGAATGGAACTGTGATCTTGATAAAGCCCCTTCTGAATGTAATCCTCACTATTCTTTTAGCCGGCTGGATAACAAGCCTGCAGAAACGTCCATCGCTTCTGGGTACAACTTCAGGTGGGTACAGAGGAGGGCACAGTGCAGTACCACAGCTGGGCTGGGCCGCTTGGACTTGCAGGTGCTGGAGGTTGGCAGCGGAGTGGCACCAGCCTGTGCCAGGCACTGCCCCAGCCAAGCACAGAGTGCTGCAGAGGAGGGAGGGGGGGAGGGAGGGAGTGCTCCTGGCAGGCTAAAGATGGTTTTGATAAGGGAACAGATCTGTTTGAAGAGATCTGTGAATTCAGAGGGGCGGGTGGACCTAAACCCAGCATTGTTGCATTCCAGGTTTGCCAAGTATTACCGGGATGCTGAGGGGGTCGACTACCGGACGCTCATTAAAGCGTACGGAATCCGCTTCGATGTGATGGTGAATGGCAAGGTGAGGACCAGGGCAGAATGTCCCAGAGCCTGGAGAGAAAGAAGGTGGGGAGATTTCTCAGTGGGAAGGCAGCTCTGGGGTGAGGACAGCCTCTCTGGCTCGTTGCAGGAAAGGGCTTTTCCCTTCCATCCATGTGGAGCTAACCCTGTGTAAGAGAAATTACCTGGAGTGCAGCTGAGTCTGCACCTCCTCTACTTAAAACCAGGCTGATGCAAAGCCCAGCAGAAGTAAATGTGCCCCAGAGACTTGTTTTCCATGTGCAAGTACTGCAGAAAAAAAGGAAGCCTAAATCCAGGGATGATGCAAGCTCAGAAATGCAGCCAAGGACAGTCGGATCTGAGACACACAGACCTTCAGCCTCCAGGACTGTTCACTGCAAATCCCCCGTGGTTGTGCCTGTGAACAAAACACACCCACGGGCAGCAGCAGCTTCCCCGGTGTCACCCCAAGACAAGTACCACACCCTTGAGTGTGTTGTGTGTTCTCTCAGTGGTGACTTCATGACCTTTCTTCTTCCAGGCAGGGAAATTCAACATCATTCCCACCATTATCAATATCAGCTCGGGGCTGGCACTCATGGGAGCTGTAAGTGGATGTTTTGTCTTAAAGTAACATACTGGGACCCAGACCCGAAATGGGATGAAAAGGGGTGGGGTGTTGAAATCTTCTCCAGCAGTGTCTTTACTACTGTGACTACTCAGCCAGGTGTGTGTCTGTGTCCTGTCTTAAAGGCATTTATTAATGTACCTGGCACTTAAAAAACCCCTACAGGGGGTATATAATACATATGCCCCAGAAAATGCATGGAGAATGAGAGAAAATACTGCTTCTACAAGTTTTTCTTTAATTAATGTTCATTGCTAACGAGATCAGAACACTTCCTCTTCTGTTTCAAAGACAAAACACAAGTTCTTTCCCTTTGCAGGGAGCTTTCTTTTGTGACCTGGTGCTGCTGTATCTGATCAAGAAGAGTAACTTTTATCGAGGCAAAAAGTACGAGGAAGTAAAGTAAGTGGGCCTGGCTTTGTGTTAAAAATCATGGCTTTTTGTTAAGAGTGATAGAAATAAGAGGAACACAGTCACCATTAATGGCACACAAAGGTCAGTTCCAGGGAAATACACTCCTCCAAATGATTTTGGCCAAGTTACTGGCTCCCTCTGTAATTCCTTGCTGCAGTGAGCTGGGGAGCAAAGGCAGCTGCTGTGTCATGGTTGGACTGGCAATGGCCTCATGCTGTTGGTCCCTGATGGCCAAGGGTGGAATTGGGGCAGCTCCAAGAGCCTCATGAAACTGAGATCTGGAGCTTTTCACTGCAGAAGCCTTTGGGGTGAGACAGGCCTGGCTGGGAACCTCTTTGCTTCCTGAAACAAACCCAGGCTGCTCATCCTCTTTGTCACCTGTGCTTGTTTCCCCAGGTCCAATCCCAGGAAGTCCTCGTCGAGCCCTACATTGAACGGGAATCAGAGCCCGGACCAGCTCGGCGGGCTCTAGGCACAGCAATGGCTCTGCCAGCTGGACTCCTGCTCCAGGAAAACCACAGTGGTGTGGCATCACACCAGCACTGGGAGGTGGACATACCCCAGGTCGGGCCTACTATTATCAGGATTCCCAGAGGAAAAAGCCTCCTCTAAAGACTGCCCTTTTTTCCTGAGTTTTCTCTGGCATCCTGAGCTTGCAACAGTGTGTCGTCACTACGGATTTATAAAACGATTTTTATAAAAGGACAAAGAAGGCGCCAAGTGAATGTTTTTATATCCACTGATAGATGCATCTGCACTTACACCAACAGCCAGCATTGCCCTGTGGCTGTGCTTTGCTTCCACGTGCAGAAAAGCTGCGATGGGAACCACCACTGGCACTTTGGGAAGGGCTGAAGCTGAAATCCAACCTGTTTCCTGCTCTGCTGCGTCAGCAGCCACCGCTTCCAGCTCCTGCCTGGGTGATGTGACATCAGGTGTGAAGCAGCAGGACTGCTCTGCTTGGGAAGTGCAGGGAAATGTGGCATTGGAGCAGCTCTTGGAGCTGGGGAAGGGGCTGTGACCCTGCAGGGCCTGAGGCAGGGGGGGACACTCACTCTCATGGGGGGTTAATGCACTGAAAAGCAATGTGGCCCTGGAAGCACCCGCACAGGTTCTGCCTCCTTTGTTCAGTGCCTGGTTTCATTCGCTCAGGATTGTCCTTCCTGCATCACTTCCTGATTTCTCGTGGTGGGGAGATCTGGATGGGGCACTCAATGCTTCTGTTTCTCACAGCACCCTGGGCTGTGCTGCGGACTGAAAAGGGCAGCTCTGACACAGGCTTTGTCAGCTTCTTCCAAATACACCAACAGCAGGGGAATGTAGAAGACATCTGCCTGCTACTTCAACACCAGTAACCTCCAGGAAATACAAGTGCTTGTCTCTCAGTAGAGAAATCAGTTTCCCTGCAGCCCATTTTGTCCATTTATGCTCACGTGGGGATGTAATCTCAGAAAAGGGCTTATGGAATATCATTGGGTTCTGTAAATGCTGCCCCATCCCCACGGACTGGGAGTTGTAGTGATGAAGATTAAATGTGTCTGTGCACTCTCTGAATACCAAGATATAAAGGGCTCCTGCTGCAGCATCCGAGCGTGGCCTTCAGGGAGCTGCTGCCACCGAGTGTCTGCACAAATGGCAGCAGCAGCTGCACCCACCTCTGCTTTAACTTCTTTAAGGTGGTTACTCTTGAGGTACAGGTTCATCCTAAGTTAAAATCCACCTCTGTTAGCAGTGAACCCAGTCACTGATAGCAAACCCCGCCCAGTCTTGTTCATTGCCTCTCTGCTTCTGTGTATTGAGTCAAAAATGGGGTTAGAAAGTAGAATTAAAGGGCAGAGTTCATTTAGGATAAGCCGTGTACCTCTGGTGCTCTGACCTCATCTAAAACCTTCTCTCCATGTCAGACGTCTCTCCTGTAGGCAAACACTAGTCACCACGAGGGGGACTGCACAAGAGTTACCACGACAACAGCCCAGGCTTTTGACTGTCAGGGTTTAATTCGAGTTGAGTAATTTCTGGATGGTGAAACACATGGTGAACCCCCCGCGTGACATCAGGGCCTGGCACAACTCCTGGCGACCAAGCAGCTCCTCCTAATGTGCAAAGCTGAGTGTGCTCTGCTGAAACCATTGTTTTAACCTGCCAAAACATCCTCTTGTTAGAGGTCTAAAGCTGTTTCCTGAATCAAAGTCTTCAGGCCTCCCAGATCCCCTAGAATGTTTCCTTTCTTTATACGGTGTAACACAATTCCTACAACCCCTGCTGTTAATAAAACATAACCAGATTCCTTCTCAGGAGCTCATTTCTTGAGTTTGACTTTTTTTTTTCTCCTTGTGTTTCATGTTCAGCAATAAAATATGTCACTGTAGGCCAATGCTCCCCGGGAGTGTTCTGTACTGTGTTTTTTCAGGTCATACCACCTTCTCTTGGTGATACACTGATGTAGGCAAGTCAATGAATCACTTATTTTTGCAGGAACAGGGCTATAGGAAAGGCATTACCTGGATGGTGGGTGATGGAATTATCCTCTTTAGTGGCTTTTCTGGTGACCAGTGACAAGCACCTGTGACAGTGTCATTTACTGATGGCAATTGTGGAAGAGAACGTTTGCGTGTACATTTCTGTACCAAGGAAACAAATACAGGAGGCATCCACGTGGTGCTTCACATTCAGTTTAATTAGAACAGTGCTACTGATTAATTTGTACTTGGACATAATTTACCAACAGCATTAACGACACGAGCCATGGACAACAGTTTGGAAGGTGAGCTGGCCTATTGTGTAGTGACTTTTTGGCAACAGTCCTCCTGCTCCGTTAGCCCCGGAGCTGCTCAGTACACGTGGACCATTCCGTACAGGAAAGTCCAGAACAGGACGTAGGTGAAGAGCCCTCCCACGAGCCCCCCCGTGAACAGCGGCCTCCGCGACTTAAAGTACTTGTTCCACCGCCGCCCGGCTTTCAGCACCAGCAGCACGGAGAGGAGGACGGAGGCCAGGAAGTAGAAGATGAAGCCGTGCAGGCCGGTGAGGCCGAGGATCCCCGCCGTGGCGCCCGACAGGGCGGACACCGAGGTGCGGCAATAGTCCAGGATGGCCGCGTTGCCCCGCACCGCCGCCTCGCTGATGAACTGCGGCCCCTCGCGCTTGGCCACCACGGCGGCCATGGCTCCGCGCCGGGCTCGGGCACCTCCTCGCTCGCACCGACACTGGGGTGAAGCAAACACACGCTGTACGAGTCCGCCCGCCCTCAGGCCGCCGGGACAGCTGCGCGGCCCCGCGCGGCCCTCCCGCCCGTCCTCCCCTTCCTCCGTACCTCTCATCCACGGCGGCGCGCAGCCCCGCCGCTCCGTCAGGCCTCGCACGGTGCCAAGGGACCCCGCACACCGCCCGTCACCGCGGGCCGCCCGCCGGNTCGTACCGGGCCAGCCGGTCACCGCCGTCGTGGTGAGCGGGGACGGGAGGGGTGGACATGGCGTTCGTACCGGGCCAGCCGGTCACCGCCGTCGTGGTGAGCGGGGACGGGAGGGGTGGACATGGCGTTCGTACCGGGCCAGCCGGTCACCGCCGTCGTGGTGAGCGGGGACGGGAGGGGTGGACATGGCGTTCGTACCGGGCCAGCCGGTCACCGCCGTCGTGGTGAGCGGGGACGGGAGGGGTGGACATGGCGTTCGTACCGGGCCAGCCGGTCACCGCCGTCGTGGTGAGCGGGGACGGGAGGGGTGGACATGGCGTTCGTACCGGGCCAGCCGGTCACCGCCGTCGTGGTGAGCGGGGACGGGAGGGGTGGACATGGCGTTCGTACCGGGCCAGCCGGTCACCGCCGTCGTGGTGAGCGGGGACGGGAGGGGTGGACATGGCGTTCGTACCGGGTCAGCCGGTCACCGCCGTCGTGGTGAGCGGGGACGGGAGGGGTGGACATGGCGTTCGTACCGGGCCAGCCGGTCACCGCTATTCGGAGGATACCGTGCCGGGGGCTGCTGGCGAGGATGAAGAGGGGGATGCCGGTGGTGCTCGGGAGCGCCCTGCGCGCTGTCAGCGGGCGGAGGTGCCGCCCCAAGGCAGCTCCGGTCCGCGGGTGCGTGGAAGGAGCGGGCAAAGGGCGCGGGACCGGAGCGGGGACACAGGTGACGGTGCCGGTGCCGCCCGGCAGCGCCCTGCGGGCTGTCACGGGGCGGAGATCCCCGGGCAGCCCCGGTCCGCGGGCGAAGGGCGCGGCCGCTCGGTCCGCAGCGCCGCCGGCTCCGGTTGCCGCCCCGGCGGCCACTCCCCGGCGCGGGGGCTGTCAGAGTCTCCGTCCGCGATACCGGGTGGGAGAACCGAGCCCGGGCAGAGGGACCGACCCGTGGCCAGGGCCGCCCGGGAGTTGCTTGAGAAAAGAGGGAGCGAGCCCCGCCGAGAAGCGCGTTCTCTTGGTACCGGGACCTTGCGGCAGCCGAGCCCAGCGCTCGGTGCCGTGCCCTCTCTCCGAGGGCAGGATCAGCACCTGCTTGTCTGGGTGGGGTTTAGGAAGCAGAGCTTTTAAAGTGAGATAATGGCTTTAATCAACACGCAGTGCAAGTGAGAGATTCTGTGCTTTCCCCTGGCTGGAATGGTAAATGGGGTTGTGCTTGGGTGTGTGGCCCCAGCTGACAACCCTGAGGACACGGATGCTGGGCTGCTGTGCCCAGGGAGTTTGGAATTTAGTGGGGAAGTTCAGGGTCTGTGTGAGAGGGCTGTGAGAGGAGAATCACGGAATGCTTTGGGTTAGAAGGGACCCGTGAAGGTCATCTCATCCAACCCCCTGCAATGAATAGGAACATCTTCCATTAGACAGGGTTGAAGTACCTTTTGAGAGGTTATTGTGTCAGTTAAGACTGTGGCTTTTCACCCTGGCTCAGGAATTGCACCAGCTGGCATTTCTACAATGCTGACATAATGCACAAAGCTTGTCAGATGCCTTTGTGCCTCGGGCAGTGAGGAACCTGCCCCTGGGTTACACAAGTGTGTGGATAAGTTATCCTGAAAAAGAACCATCCTAATAATAGGTTGTTATTTCTGCTGATAGGACTAGCAGGAACATAAAGCATGTGGATAATGAGCAAGATGAGGCTGGTCATGAGTGACTGCTGGTTATCAAGGCATGAGTCATGTTTAAAGAGACCTGCTCTAGTTTTAGTGTTGTTCCTTTCTATTCCCGGGCAGGCAGGGAAGCTCTGAGTAATTGAGGTGCTGGGCTGTGTCGTGGGATCTCTGGGAAAGCCAATCTAACTGGATCTGAAGTATCTGTGTCTGAAATGCACTTGAAATTTCTTCCAGTCGTCACAATACAGCTATTTGCTCTCTTTCTCTTTTCAGCAAAGGATTGAAATACATAAGCTTCGGCAAGGTGACAACTTGATTCTGGGATTCAGCATTGGGGGTGGCATTGATCAGGACCCTACTCAGAATCCTTTCTCTGAAGACAAGACTGACAAGGTCAGATACTCTTTTTCTGTAGCGACTCCCTCTCCCAAAGGCTGAGATACCCAAATCATCATCTGCCCTCTGCCACAGCTACTCTGTTGCCCCATTATCACTTGTAAGCTGAGGTTATTCAAGTGACTTCTTCACCTTTTTTGTTTTCCAACGTTGCACCAGTCTGTTTTTAACTAAAATCTCATAATACACTACAAAGCTTTTTTGCATTGTCAGTCAAATGGCCCTTGAGTACTGAATCCTCCCATATTTAGTAAATGAAGACTTAATTTTTTCCAGGGCATCTATGTAACAAGGGTGACAGAGGGAGGCCCAGCAGAAGTTGCAGGACTCCAGATTGGAGATAAGATCATGCAGGTAAGCACCAAGATAAGACAGTACTGATGTAGTACCAGCTGCACACTGCAGAGAAGCATCTGCTGGGGAAAACCATCTTCTGGGAACCCCAGTCTGTGAGGTTTATAAATAAAGTGAGCTGTGCCATAAGCATATCCACTACATGATTCTGACAGAACAGCTACAGGACACCTCTGAGTCCCTGCACCTGCCTCATTTAATGGGTTTTTTTCCCAGGTGAATGGCTGGGATATGACAATGGTGACCCATGACCAGGCCAGGAAGAGGCTGACCAAAAGGAATGAGGAGGTGGTACGGCTGCTGGTGACCAGGCAGTCCCTGCAGAAGGCTGTGCAGCAATCCATGATGTCCTAATTCATCATATCCAGCTGGGGAAGGGGTGGGGAGGGAGATGGATAGACTGGTATCAAAGAAAGAAGCAAATACTAGACTGGAGCAGGTTGTCTGGAAGGAGGGCACATTCCTACCTGTGGTAAACACTACTTTTTTTTGTTTTAACTTCTGGTGTAACTGGCAGTAGTAAAACAAAACTCCCCTCAGCAGAGTGCTTCTCTAAAGTCTGCCCTGCAGGTACATGGCAAGACTGCTGTAGTCATGGCTTTCAGGACAGGACAGACCCAAGTTATCTAAGAGCAACTGGAAAAGCCTTAACTTGGACAGGAGTCTCCTGTAGCACAAAAGCCTCCTATTTTAGGGGGGAATGTGGTTTCTGCTATGGGAGAGCAGAGGGTTTCTGTGCCTAAGCTTTTAGAAGCGAGCTGTCCTGACCCCCTGTGCTGTCAAATTCAAATGCCAGAGTTCAGAGTTGCACAGTGCTGTGGGGAGGAGCACTGTACTAATCCCACACCGTGTGCAAGATAGAGAGTGGCTGAAGGGTTTGGGGCATTGCAGTTTCCTCCAAAGACTCCCTGGACAAAGCAGCCTCTTCAGGCAAGAAACAACTGAGTCACACAAGTGTTACATCAAAGCCTGTGAAGTACACTACAATTTCATGGACACTACAGTTCAACTTCACTGGCAGGGTAAAACCTGAATTCTCCTTGTTCCCAGCTTGTACCATCAGACGAATTGAGTTTGATTTAATGGAATATGGAGCAGGAAACAAAACAATGTTCCTGAATTTACCAGAAATGCTGCTCGTAGCTGTAGAGTTTTCAGTTCTTCACTCCACTTCTATCAGGCTTGAAATGGGAGGGATTTTGGTTTGTCTTTTAGAAGACTTTGCTTAAATCAGTGATTTATTAGATGGAAGAAATTAATATGCCAGTAATTTTCAGAAGTGCCTCTTGACCAAATTTAAACTTCTATCTAGAAGGATACTAAATGGTTTAAATCAACAGGCCACAGGACTGAAGATGCTTGCTGCAACACTAAGTCCATGATCTAGCATCCTGTGGTTTGTTAGCCAGTTAGCTTTACAATCATCCAAAAACTGGAGTTTTTAATCCTCTTCAGTTGATCTATACATATCTATACTTTCCTTAAGCAGCCTTGAGGTAAGCTGTTGTAAATAGAGCATGAGGAGGTGGCAGACTAACTTATTCAGTACATTACTGCTGTGCCATGGACGTTGTGATTGATGCATCTCAGACTGTTCTGTGCACACCAGCAGATGCCTACTTACCAATTTTATATCTCTGGACTTACTACAATCCTGCTTTGGAATTTTATAACTTAAGAATTCAGTGGTAAATTTTAAGTCTTTCATGTTGGAGTTATTTTTGTTACTATAAAGATACACTGCTATTTGTACTGCTTTTTCACTTGATTTTACACACAATAAAACAACGTTGGTTTTCCTGAACTGTTTCTCCTTACATTTAAGAGTGCCACATCACTTGGGTGCCTCCAGCTGAGACCTTTTTTTTGGCTCAGAGTAGATTGTGGAATTACTGAGGCCAGTAAGGTCTGGTTTCACTGATGGGGAACTGTCAAACCCTGCCTGGGCTCTAGTTTTCCTCTTAGGCTGACACCTAGAAGGACACATTAGTTTTTAAACATTCAAGTATTTTTCAACTACAAATGCATAGATTCCCTTCTAATTACCTGTCTTAGCACCTTTGAAAGTGCTTTCAGTGAAATAAGAATACAGTTTCTGTTTATTAGGATTTTTTTTTAATATAAAGAGTTCAAATTGTAATATTGGTGCATTTGTTACCAACCTCATTATTGTGATGTACCACCCTGGCCAGCCTGAGTGGTGGTGTACTGTGAGCTGTCTGGGAAAGGTCAGCAGCAGCACTTGGATCCACAGACAGTCTTCAGTCATTACTCAAAGATATTAAATGGTCGCTTACAGATTTTTGGAAGACAGAACTCTGCTCTTTGTGCATCACCTCCAATCAGAAAGACATCGCTCTGGTCTTTCTCTTCCCTGTGGCTGATGAAAAAAGAGCCATGTGTTGTTTGGACAGCTCCCACTGAGCTGTGTGTGCAGCTTCAACAGGCACGAGTTTCCCGTGTGCAACTGTGAGCTTGCTGTCCTTAAGGCATCTGGCAGTCAGTGCTTGGCAAGGCAACAGGTTGTGTTCCATCCCAGAGAGGATCAAGTCATAGACAGAGATCAGAGTCAGTATTTCTGGTAACTGGCAGCAAGAATCTTGAAAGCCTTCAGCCAGGGTAGGGAAAAGTTCAGTTTAAAGTTTTAGTCTCCACAAGTGAGGTTTGTTATTCACAAGGTTCATACCCTCGTCTCCTGTACAGGCAGTAGTGCTGCACCATGAAAACAATGTCAAAGACGATGGAGAAGACACCCAGGCCAAACTTGGTTGGATCTCCAAAGATTAACTTCCACTCATCTGTCAAACACAAAATCAGAGTTAAATCTGACTCCTCAAGTGTAGTCTTGTCTCAAGACACTTTAGAGAAGTTCATGTCTAGTACCTGGACTGCTCAGACACTCCTGAGATTGACTGCAGTGCACATCTTACACAAAGCTAATTAATAACTGTTCCTGTGGTTTCTTCAGGATAGCTACTTCATTTTATATCTTGAGGGAATATGAACAGATTCTTTATCCTTTCTGTAAGAACAGCTCCCCACAGCACAGCACAAACATCATTCTTCCAAGATAACCTGCTGTTTATATCTGCTTTGTAGTGGGATCTCCCACCCCATTAAGAAAGGCTCCAGCACCTCAGTTCCAGGCTTACCATTGTTGTATGACTGCAAAAACATCTGGAGAAGGCTGAAGCTTCCACCAGTGAAGTCCAGTAATACATTTCCAATGCTCCATCCCTCAGTACTCTTCCGACGGAAATTCATGTAGGCCTGGGAGCGTGACAAGAAGTCAGTCAGAGTGTCATGCACAGGCATTTGGGATTAACTTTTAAGCAGCCTTCAGTATAATTCTACTGGTTTTGTTACTATTAATAAATAATCATTGGTGGTTTAGTCTGTTCAGACTTTCAAGAGCACACACTGCAGGCTTAGGGTGGCAGGGATATGGAATCCAAGCAGAATGGTTCAGGTTTACCTGTGGGAAGTATTTTATCAGTGTGACTGCTAACTTAATGTAGGAGAAGCAGAACAAGAACTGCAGCCATGTCATCTCCTCGGCTGCAGCCAGGAACAGCGTTGTGAACGTGAAGATCCATGCAAGTGCCAGGAGTCCAACAACAACTTTGGATACTTTCTGACCCGCTCTCTGGAACAGAAACACAGATACATTTTGACCGGGTGGAACATCCCCAGACACAAAGATACAGTTTGCTTAGCACTGTGCAACATTACAGTCCAAACCCCTTTTTCCAGTCAGGCTGGTACCCCTGGAGAACTTTAAAATTAAGCAAGTGCTACAGCAAGCAGCTGGAGAGCAATATTCATATCAATCATTTAAAACACTGCTGTCCCTGAGCAAGGGGGAACAGTATTCTTGAGTATTTATGGTCCCATAATCTGTAACAAATCTCCAAAATTCAATCTGATGAGATCAAGAGTTCCTGTGTGTGCAAAAGGCTTACAATGCCATTATGGTAAAGGATTTATGGTTGCTTTCTAATTCTTCACTAGAAAAGTCTGTGGTACCTGGCAGTGATGACAGATGGGATGTTACAGTTTTAGGTGTAGCATGACCAAAGGAAGAGCCCCAAGAGAGAAACAGTTACCATCCAGAGAAAATTGGCTTGTTTAGATGAGAGGCTTTTACAAAATAAATTAAACAAAGAACCACCTGACTGGAACAATCAATGGGATTAAATAAGAACCACTTGACTGTAACAATCAGTCTCACTTGAAAAGGTGTGAATTATGAAAGGGCACTCACAGCTGTTTTAGGAGAGAAGTTGAAAAAAATCCTGTGTTTGAATTGCAGGGAGTATCTACAGTCCTATCCTAGCTTGAAGAATGCTCCAAGTAGCAAGGAAACAGCAAAGCGTTTGTGCTGTGAAGAGCTGTAATCTATGTGCTGGCTAGAGATCTGTTTGGGAACTTTATGAACTTGGCTGTCTGCCTCAGTTATTTTGAGTCCCTAAGCAGTTTACTTATAAGCTCGGAACATCCAAGAAGCTGAAGCAGATAAGGTTGGTGGAAGTGCTGCTAGCTCAGGAAAGATGAAGGCAGCTGGACTGTGAAGCCTGGCTCCTGGAAAGGCCGGTGGAATCTGAGATTTTGGAGCCCAAAAGGAGCAGGGAGACGCCCGGCAGAGGGAGCTCTGGCAGAGCCCACAGGTGAGCCCAGCACCCAGACCCACCTCATAGATGCAGCACTGAATGATGGTGAGGAGAGTCAGGGCTACTGCGTGGAGACTGAAGAAAACATCGTTGATGGCCACGGGGTTCACCCCACTGGGATAACTGACCAGGAATTCCTCCTAAAGGTAAGAGAAAGCAAAACCAGCCACGTGTCTTAACTCCCTTCTGCACATACCCACCCCAGAGCACGGGTTCAGAGAGAATCATGCTCACCTTAATAAAGGGAATCCAGAAGAGCCCAATATTAAACACACTGTATGCTATAAAGCCAGTAAGGTTTAATGCTATAAAGTCAAAGCTTAGTCCAACCACACTAGAGAAAGGAAAAAGAAAAAGAGAAACATGCAGTTACAGGCATGTTCCAGGGACAAATTGATCCTGGAATGTACTGATTTATAGGCAGTTTCTGGTGTAAGCAAAAGCTTCAGGCATTGTGATCACACGATGCTGTGAGTTCACCAGGAAGCTGGCTGAAATAACTGAGCTCTCATGGATCAGTTTGTGTCTCTGCTCTTTAACTGCACCCCTCCATGAGCTCAGCCTGTCTGATAAAGCCCATCCAGCCTGAATCCATAAAGCATGAGTGCATCGTTGCCAGATCAAATGATTTCATTTTCATACATGATAATGTTCCTACTTCAAGTCACTTAGTTCAAGAGGAGCTGGCCTAAGGATGACACTACAAGGAGGTGTCTGAGAAACAGCTCTCAAGGCTGATAACCTTTGAAAGTGATCATCACAGCTGGCTCAGCCAGATGATTTACAACATGACACCAAAAGGAATGGGGAAGTCTCTTCTATCACAAATTCATACTGGATGCCAAATCTTAGGATCAAGTGTCTGTAGGATGCACTCAGTTTCCCTCTATCCTGCATGTATAAAAGCTCACTGGGGCTGCAATTATTCAGACCCTACCTTTGCCTTTTTCCCCATCTTTCCACGGGTAATTCCCAATAGCCAAGATGGATGTAACTGAAGCTATGAACATGATTTGCAGAAGTGCTTTAGTGACTCGCAAACACATCTCTTTACCTTTTCCGTCGCCAGTTCTCAAAGAGTTGAGGATAAAAGGAGATGGACCAAGCAAGGAAATAGAACCAGCCAATCACCTCATCAGCATATCTCACTATGATGCTGTGAATCACTTGAAATTGAATCCTAGGCCTGATGGTTAATGCAAAAAGAATCAGTTAATTCATGCTTTTTTTAGGAGATTTTATCTTGCTCTGCTCTGAGAGAGGAAATAGAGTCCAGGTGTTGAGACAAGACAATAAAGATTCAGTTGGGTTCAGCTGAGTTGCTCCCCTTTTCATTTGTGACCTCATTATGTTTGGGACGCCTCCCACTCCTGAGTGTTTCCTTTCCATCCTTTTACCACGGGAATGTTCCCAAAGGTCACCTTGTGCCTATGGCTTCCACTCAGCACAGGGTCTGCTAGGCAAGAGCAGAGCTGCACCTCTCACGCCTCATGATCGCGCTGCCCTGTGAGCGTTCCACGTGCTCACCTCTGCCCTTGCCTCCAGTCTCAAAAGCAGAAGCAAAACGAGGAAGTAAAACAGGAGTAGCCTGTTGCTCAGTAACATCTGGGCCACAAGCAAATACAATCCAGCTTTCCCCATCCTGCTAAGCTTTTCCTAGGAAGGAGAACTGGCATTTGTGAGAAGAGGGCTCCCCTAACTGACGCACCCCAGGAACTCCAGAACAAATCCTGCACCATGAGAACAGTATCCCACTGGACACTGACAGCCAAATGTTTCCCAGATCAGAAAAGGTGACATGTAATTTTCATACTTTTGGGAGGCACTATTAACTCCAGACTAAGGAGCCATGAGAACTCAGTCACCTTGTAATTAAACCTAAGGTACCACTCTGCTGCTGTGCCCTCTATTTATCTGAATACCTGGGGGGTTGCTGCAGGGTTAGCACATCTTGACTGCATCCCACCCATGTCTCATTTAAGTCCAAGGAGGGAATAGTTATTCCAAAATTTAGGAAGCTACAGGATAGTAAGTGGAACTGAAAATCAGTTTCTCACCCAGTTGAGTTGGAATTATTGGCATAAAGGTAAACTGTTACTTGTCCCACATCATCTGCTTTCACTTGGAAGTCTGCTTTAGTGTGACCTGCAGGGAACTCTACCTGCAAGGCAGAGCAGAGGGAAGAAAGAGGAGTTGCACCATAATAGCAGGAGCTTTTTACATAAGGTCACAAGTCTGTTCTGTCACCTACCTCCTCAGGCAGTTCAACAATGGTGCTGTTCTTTGAGGAGTGTGTAATATTAAGAGTTATCACCAGTGTTTCGTTTAGTGGAGCCCTGAGAAGGCAGAAAAAAACAAGTTAGGCTGGTGCCTGAGTTCAGAGGTTGCTTCAGGGCTGCAGGGGAGCATCTGCTCAATCCTCTCAGCAATGAGCAGCCCACACATAACAGAACCTGCCTCATACTCAGAGGAATCAGCACCAAAGGGTGTGAGCATTGCATTGGTTCTTTTACCTGATCCAGTGATGGCCCTGGGTGGTTGTATGGCCACATTGTACCTCCCTCTTCTCCACACAAGTGGCAGAGCAAAGTCACCAAAGGATCCTATCCTATTCTATCCTTGTGCTCACTACCCTTTGCTGAAACAGGGCAGAAACAAGGCACATGTACTTGGGGAGATGAAGGACAGAAATTACAGCAGAAGGCCAAAACAAAACAAATAAAACCTTTCCAAGTGACACAGTCCTGCACAGCTTTCCTAAAGAACTCCACTGAGCATTTGTCCAGGACGTGATCCTTCTGGGAAATGCAAGTTTCTCTTAAGCATCAATTTTTAGAAAGGGAGGAACTGTAAATTCACTTATGGAGGACAGCACATATTCCAAGGGAAAGTAAAGTTGTAATCATGATTTTACCTCAGAGAGATAGTGACGTTTGTTGAACTTCCACTTTCTAAAGAAACCAGTTCAGGGACTGACAACACAATGACTCCATCTGGGGGGAAAAAAACCACACACAAAAATCTCAATTACTATGAACAGCTCCTTCAGGAGAACAACCAACTTTTTTTTGTGCCATGGACATTTTACCCAGTGGTCCCTGCAGTATCAGATCAATCAGATGAGTACACATGATAAAAAGCAAAGCGGGAGTACAGCTTATTTCAGGGCAACCAAACAACTTAAAAGGAGAAGTAAATAACTGTCACTTGAACATGTTGCAAGGAAGTAATTTAAATGCTTGAAGTGCAACAAAAGTTCACGCCATGGGAAGGTTATAAGGGTACTGCAAACCCACCCTGTTTCTTGATGTGATCCTAGTGATCTAGGAGTCACAAATGCCCAGAATTTATGTAAATAACTTATAATAATATAAAATTGTTTCTCAGGCCAGAAATGCAAACCAGGTACCCAGACATCCAAGAGAATGTACATTTACAGAAATTGAGAGATAAACAGGTTGCACAGGTTGGCCTGGACACTTTTTTTCCCTGTTGCCACATATTACGCAGTGTTTTAAAGAAGTTAAGTGCAGAGGAGCTCCCCGGTTCGCCACTGACTGCACCCCAGGCAATATTTAATCTGCAGAAGTGATTTTGGAGCGTGAGGTGCACAACCAGTGCCTCAGTATAGCACAGGAGCTCAAGAAGCCAAGGTAAGGTGTGAGAGAAGAGCTGAGGGAAAGCGTGGCACAGGTATCCCCGGAGAGATGCAATGGGGTAACAGGAGAGCTGCCCTCTCCCATCCCTTACTGGTCTGGAGCCCTATGGGCCCAAGCTGGGCTGACCAAAAACTCACCGCCAGGCCGCATCAGCGCCAGCGAGAGGCTCAGCAGAGCGGGGAGCAGGTATCGCGTCCTCATGGTGGAAAAGCTGCAGAAAAAGCGGGGAGAAGCTTAGCTCAGCACGCACACGGTCAACAGCCCGTCCCCTCCGTTGGCAGCCACGGCAAACAGCTCCCTCCGCAGCACCCCCAACCCGGCCGAGGGACCCTCAGCACCCCTCGGAAGGCACCGATCTCCTTGCCCCTGTGTCTGCCCGGCGTCCCCGGGCACATCTTTACCTCAGCGCTGGTCCCGTGACGGACCCGCCCCACCCTAACGCGCGGGACTACAAATCTCAGCAGCCCCCGCGCCCCCGCCAGCTCCCCGCCGCTGGCGGCTCGCCGCGATGCACGCTGGGACTTGTAGTCCTGCCGCACTCCCCTCAGGAGCCCCGGCGGAGCGCGGCACCCGGTGCTTTGGGACGCGCCGCTGCTGAGGCGGCGGTACCGGGGAGCGGGCGGTCACCCACCTCCTTCAGCGCCCGGCGCCGTCCCGCTTCTTCCCTTTTCAGCTCTCACGTGAGGCGATCGCTTGTGGACTCCCCGCCCAGCGCCCACCGCGCCGCTGCGGCCGCTCCCGGGGGCCATCTTGGGTGTGGCGGAGCGGGTCCATGAGGGGGACAGAGCTGTGAGCGGGGGGACAGGAAGGATTCGGTGTCGTGGTGGTTTGGTTTTGACAAAAAGCGTGGTTTAAAGCTGCGCGGTTCGCCTGGGGAAGGGGCGGTTTGTCACGGTCAAGGCGGAGGGGTAGTGGCCGGGGAGCGCTGAGGGGAGGGAGGCACCTTCAGCCCTGAGGGCGAAGTCCAGGTCGCGCTCCTGCCCCGTCCCTGGGAGCCCGCACTGCGAGCGCTCGCGGCTCGGGGGGCACCAGGAGCCGTGCGGGGCTCAGCATGGTGGGTGTTGGTCCGCCCGTCTGTGCTGGGCAAGGTGACAGCCATCCCCTCATGGCCGCGGCGGGCGGGCCTGGGCCCACCTGTGTGCTGGGCATTGACCTGGGCACGACGTCGGTGAAGGCGGCCCTGGTGACAGGGACAGAGCAAGGGCTGGCGCTGGCACAGAGCTGCTCCAGGGAGACTCAGGCCCGCAGCGATAGCCTGGAAGCTGCACCGCAGGTAAGGGCTGGCAGGGAGTGCTGAGGGAAATCGCAGGACACCGGCCTTGCCTTGTAGTGGCTGGGTTGTTTGGTACATTGTGCAGGCTCCAGTGGCTTTCCTGGATTGTTTTTGTGCCTAGATTGGCAGCATGTGTCTGGACATCAAAAAGCAGAATTAAAACCCCCCGTGCTCACTGTTCAAGGAAGTCAAGCAGAGCTGCTTGATTTAAGAAGGACCCAGGTTTTGAAAAATTGCCTAAGACCATCTAAAGCTATTCTCTCATGAGCCACCACCGTATCTTTGACACTCCCAGTCAGCAAACAGCAACCACTTGCCAACTGGAAGGGTATTTTACTTTGTACTTCAATGTGAAGTGGAATCAAAACTGGAAACTCCCTGTGGAAATAACCAGGAACGTGTACTGCTGTTAAAGATCTTTACATCCATTGTGTTGGTCATTTAAAAAAAAAAAAAAAAAAAGAAGGATGAATCAGAATCATAAAAAATGTGCATTATTTCTGATACTGAGGATACCAAACATGCCAACCCTCCTCCTGCCAGTTCATGCAGCCAAAAGTACCTATGCACTAAGTTCATGTTTATTTGTAGACTCTGTTTGAATAGTTGTGTAATCTTCGTACTGGTCTATCACAAAGTTACCTGAACCTTTGAAAGTGTGAAAGCTTCTCCTGGGGAACGGTTGTGTCAATTTGCTGGGTGGTTCTAGGAACAGAATATCCAGAAATGGAATATCAGCATCATCAGAATCAACAGTGAGTTGGTAGGGAGGAGCTTTAGGAAGATGTAGGGGAGCCTGCACGCCCGTCAGAACACATGGAGAAACCTCTTCGTGAGGAAAATGAGCAATAGATAGGTGAATTAATGAAAGCTTGTAGTCAGTGGTATTGGACTTTTAAAAAGTTACGGTTGAGTGTGGTATTTTAGGAAATTAAGAATTATTTGGCCTTCAGTTTGAGGCTCAACTTGCTAGTATTGATTTTTAGTTTTTGTGCGTTTGTGGGGTTTTCTGCAATTTTTCTTTTCTTTTTACAGTTTAGTGGTGAATATTACTCTAATAAACGCTGTTGAACTAAATGAATTCTGTCCTTCACTTCTGACTGGAGCAGCCTTGTTTAATAAATACACTGAGTGAATCCTAATGGCTTCATGCTCAGGATAATGCTTTGTGATTGCAGGGAATGGAGCAGGATGTCCAGAAAATCATAAGAGCATTGAATGAATGCCTTGCTGCTCTGCCTCAGCAGCAGCTTCAGCGAGTCACCCACATTGGTATTTCTGGACAAATGCATGGGGTTGTGTTTTGGAGGAGTGATAAAGGTAACATTAATTCTTAAACATTCCTGTTCAGAGTATTATGATGCAGAAAATTAAATTTTAAGTGAAGTGACTCTGTGATTAAACTGCAGTGTCACTTTGGTCTTCTCTAAAACAGAATTAACAGAAGATCTCTTATGGGAATTTTGCTTTTTTTACTGAAATTTCAGCTACTTACTATAGTTAATGATAAAGGATTTAGCCTGATGAGATCCCTGCAGAGTCAGCACAATTATTAACATGAAGGAGGAATAGCATATTTGTGGCTTGTTAATTGTTTCTCCATCACATGCTATCTGTTGCAATTTGGAAGAACTTCTGCATTGTGTGAATAACTTGCAGGGGGATTTTTTTTTTCACCTCATAAAACCCTTACCTAGATGCTGTCCAGCATCTCAGAACTTTCTGGGTTTTCCCCCCCAAAATCCCAAGACTTCTTTTTTCCTAGCAAGTTGTAGCCTGTCATGTTGCATTCATTTTGTTGCTTATGCTTCTGTTAGTAGGAGCTGAGAAAGGACTGTGGTCATGATTGTGGATGCTCAGCTGCTTGCCAAGACCTCAGAAACAAAATCAGCTGCAGTGAGGTAGTCGTGTGGGGCTTCGTTGTGCAAATACCCAGATAATCCTTGTGATAGTGAGGATATTTGAAGAATCCAGGCCTTGGATTGCCAGCCCCGTGAGATAGGGATGGATTATCTTCTTGGCTAATGCCTTATAAACCTACTGAAGTCTAAGGCTTCCAGAGTGTGGTTCCATGTCTTCTTAAACCTGTAATGTGCTCATCTGGACAATTATCCAAGCCTTATTATAACAGGACTTACGCAGATTGAGGAAAGATTTATTGTAAACTACAGAGTAGATTTCCCAAAAGTGCTGGTCACTGCCTGTCAGAAGTTGTCAGGGTCTTAATTGCTTGAAGAGGTACTGTACTATTCATTACTGGCTGTAATTTTACATTAAATACTAAAAGTGATTAGAAAGAAAGAAGTCCAAAGGCTGATGGATTGAAGGAGCTGTTGTTGCTTTCCAGCCGTCCTGGGAGCTGCATAACAAAGCCTTGTGTATTCATAGGCACAGATTCTTATGTCATATTGGTAAATATTTTATGTCCTAAAGCCACATGCCACTTTAGTTTCATTTCTGTCAAGTGAAAGAGGGTGTTTGCTCTCATTTGTTTTGAGTGAACTAAGTGAATCCAGGACCTTGGGGACACAATAATAAAAATTTTAATGGCATCCTTTAGGGTTAGATTTATGATTAATAATATTTCTTAGAATCCATTTAAAACTAGAAAAGCAAACCAATTGGAAAATCAGTTCAAACACATCTGATAGAACAGGGAATTGAGGGAACAAGAAAATATATGTGTTTTATTTTGCGTGTTTCTCATGGCACCTCCCAGCCTTCAGGGCTGCTCTCTACTGTGTGAATGTGACTTCCAATTCCTGTATCCAGCCCAAGAATTATGGTTTTTAGCCATATTTGTGCGAGTCAGGCAGCTGAGTCTCTTCTCTTGAAACTCTGCTCCCTGGCCAAAACCCAAGAGTTTGCCTCAGTTCCAGAGTGAGTGGCCTGTCCTGTCCCTGCCCTGTGTCCAGGGATGGCCTGGGAGGGGTCAGAGCTGTGCCATGGAATGTGCTGGCAAACAGTGCTCGAGCCCAGCCTCTCCTCTTCAATGAAAGAATGTGAAGGCTTCCTCAAAGGTGTGGTGTTCTCTGCTCAAAAGGAACGTGCTGGACTGGGAAACTGAATTAAATAATTTGGTGAAGCTTTGTTGTGTAGTATATGAGGGTTTTACTCTTTAGTACTTTGCAGTCCATTGCTCAATACTCACAGATCCAGGTTTCTTGTTGGTTTGGCTCAAAAGGTGATGCAGCTTTGTGCTCTCCATCCTGGGCAGTTCATTACTGATGCAGCATTCTCCAGGTGCGGATGTGGCACATCCAGGTGAGGATGTGGCACATCCCAGCTGAGGTTTTTCTGTCAGAGCTGCCATGTAACCTCCCACAGCAGGACTGTGGTTGGGGTTTTTTGTGGCTCACCTGTTATTTAAGTTGTGTCTTTAATAGCTCTCTTTAAGAGAAGGAAGGCTTTGGATACCACTCTCTGTGTTAGCAAAGGATGATTTGCATTATGCTGTTATCTAGGGCTGAAAACTAAGACTAATTTGATTACAGTCTCTACTGGCTCTGTTTCTGATATATTTAACAAATTATCAAGTGTGTCCAGAAATGAGGAATGCCAGGCAGGCTGTGCTGCAGGGAGTCACTGGATTTCTTGCATTCTGTTTTGTTTTCAGGTTGCAAGTGGTCAGAGAGTGGCACAGGCCCTGCCTTTGAGCCAGACAAGGTCAGCCACCTGGTCACTTGGCAGGACGGCCGCTGCAGCCCCGCCTTCCTCTCTTCCCTTCCTCTGCCACAGTCACACGTGAGCCTGGCCACAGGATTTGGATGTGCTACAGTCTACTGGTATTTAAAGAACAGGTACATTGCTTTTCAAAAGGCTCTTTCTCATCTTGAATTTATGTGACAATTAGTATTCCTGTAGCGTGTTAGTGCTGCTACAGGCTGAGGGGCTGCGCTTCTCTGTAATCATAATCTTAATTAAGTAGTCAAAGAATATTTAAAATGGCAGTATTTAATATAAACTATATGCAGTTAAACATGCAAGAGTCCCTGACCTCATAAAAATACTACAGATCTCTAATGAAAAGAAAAGCTTTTGACTATATAGGAAGAGAAGCTTTATAGAATAATTCTAGTCCATCCTACTGCTCTGAGTAGCTCTGCTAATGCAGTTTGAACATTGTCATTTTGCCTTGTGCTGCTTTGTGGAAAGTACAGACGTGCCTAAAACAGTAACAGAGTTGCTTGGTCTGGTTGCTGCCAGATGCTAAAACGAAGAGTCTCTAAATTAATTTCAGTTCCTTCCTTCCTCCCTCAGACTCTGAGACAGATCCTCATGAGGTGACACAAATGCTCTGCTCTGTTGTGGCATGTTTGCCGAGGATATAATTTTTTGCTTATCACTTGGCATCAGCAAGATTTGCTCTTCAGTTTTTTATCTTTCTCAAAGAGCCAGTCTTTTCCTCTGCAATGAGTTCAGGTTCAATAAAAGGGGAACATTTATTAGATCTTGGTTTCTTCCAGTGTGTGTCCAGCAAATATATGGAGCATGGTGTGATCTTACTTTACAGCTGCATAAGTCATGAGTCCACCTGCTTTGTTTTCCTTCACCATTTGGTACATTTCCATTCGTATGATTTGTGGATCCCAGAGCAAGTGGGAATTTAACTATTTTTAAAAAATGCTCCAGAATCAACCAAGTGCCTTTTATTCATGCAAACAATTACTACTTTCATGGTAACTTTTGCAATGCTGTGCTTTTGAACCTAGACAACTCATTCCTTAAAGCTGCTCTCTCTCCATCTTCCATCTGGAGCTAAGTATTGCTGCAGCTTGGAAAACAAATTCCATTTGAAAAAACAAACCAAACCAACAAAATGCAGGTTGATCACTGAGGTGGCTGATTAATTTTTAAATGGGCCCACATGTCTGAAGTTCCCCAAAGCAATGAAAGTTGTCTTGCTCTCACTGCCTTAAAGCAGCTTTTTGTTTTTCAAATGTCTTGTTTAAAAGTCCAGATTTTCTGAAGGCTTATGATGCAGCTGGCACTATCCAGGACTACGTGGTTGCCATGTTGTGTGACCTGAAGAAGCCACTCATGTCTGTCCAGAATGCTGCCAGCTGGGGATATTTTAACTGCAGAAACAAGAGCTGGAATGCTGACATGTAAGTGCTAAGGCCATTCAGTGGGGTTTGTGCACTGCTTGTGTCAGGCAGTGTGAGCACCTCTTTGGGCCCTGAGTGTTGATGTGCAACAGATAAAAAGGGATTGAAAGTTACTTCTAATCAATTGTGGCCTGTACTGAAGACCTATTGAGAGCTTCCTTTGTTTAAATCTGATAAAATCTGGCCCAGTATTTTTAAAAACACCTACAAACAGCAGAGCTGAGAGACTTACCAGTGAGACCAAGCTGTTCTCTCCCTTTCTGTGGTGGGGTGGGGTGGGCAAGTGCAGCCACAGTGTTACCTGTGCCACAGTAAACACAGTTATCACTCTATAGTTCTTTGAGCCGAGCTTCGTAACTGCTAAGACTTATTTGTGGGAATACTTAAAAGCTATTAAGCTACAGGAAATCTTACAGGGAATCAGTTTATTTATTTACTTATTTATTTTAATGATTTGCTCTTTCAGGGCTGAGTGCTAAGGCCTTATATATTTCAGGGCTTAGGTTAGGCCAGGACTCCAAGGTGAAAGATCTTCTCATCAAGGTATGAAAGAGTGACAGAAATTTGCATTTTGACTGAACTTTTACTAATGTGGTGGTGTTGCAGCTGATTGTGTAAGGAGTTTGCTGAACTCTTCATGATTTGGTTTGAACTACTAATTGCATGACAACTGAAGTTCTTTGACACTTAGCTGTATTTTTTGATGGTTTTGTGATTGTCCCTTTACCCTGGACCTCCTTGTCCATATGACATCAGTAGGTTAAACTTGCTGAACACGTACTGTATAATCTCAGGCACCCAGATTGCATAGAAAGGAAAACTATTTATTCTTCCAGACTGGTTTACCCAGCCCACTGGGGTGGAATGCTGCCCCTGTCCAAGACAAAGCTTTCTAAATAGGTGGAAGCATCCATAAATCCAGCAGCCACAAATGTGTGGCCAGGTTCATCCGTGACTTCAAAGAGTTTTTGTTAGTTATGCCACACGTTCCCAAACTGCTTCCCTCCAATAATGTTGTTCTGCTTCCAGACTGAAAAAATCCGGCTTTCCTGTCCACTTACTTCCAGAGGTGGGAGACCCTGGCAGTATTGCAGGCAGGACAACCTGTGCATGGCATGGAATACCCAAAGGAGCAAAAGTGGGAATTGCTCTGGGAGATTTCCAGTGCTCTGTTTATTCCTGTCTGACTGAGAGGACTGATGCAGGTATGGTCATTTTGGTACCTGATTCATTTTTCTCATTGTCCTCCTTCAGGGTAGCTTAGTGAAACATTGATTATTTTCTTTTTTCCTTTTTTTGGTGTGTTTTAGTTCTTAATATCAGCACCTCTGCTCAGCTGACCATCTCAATGCCCCTGGGTTTCCAGCCTCCAGAGACACCAGATCCTTCCTCAGCTGTCACTTTTTTTCCCTACTTCAATGGTGACTACTTGGCAGTGGCAGCATCACTTAACGGAGGGAATGTGCTTGCAGCATTTGTGGGCATGGTGGCACAGTGGACACAAGAGCTGGGTAAGCCATTTCAAGGAGAGTTGAAGCTTAAAACTGAGGTTGATCATCAAGGTAAAAGGAAGCTGGGGCAGAGGAACAAGCCTAGAGCTGTTCCATCATGCCATGAAGGGAACAAGGATGTAACTCCTGGGTCATGTTTCCCAGATCGCTGGAATTTCCTGCTGAAGCTTTTGAACATGCTGGGACAGTCATGCTTGGACTCTGCACATTCATATTCCCTCTAGGCCTTCTTTTGTTTCAAGGACGGAATTATTTTGTGCAAGTTGATTTTCAGAAGGCAAGGTTGGCAGATTTGAGAACAGCCTCTAATTTTGTGTGACTGCAGTCCAAAGGAGTCCTTTTGGTGCATATTTTGCAGCACTCTAATGGCTTTTAAGACTCAAACTCATGGAATATCTTTTAAGTGCTTTAAGTATGGCATTCCCAGGTTTTTTAATAATCTCTTGGGTTTTGCACTACAGAAATAAGCTCTGAAATTGTTCTTTCAGTAAGTACTGGAGGTGAATGTTGCATTCATGGGGAACCCAGCCACAGAAGCTGAAACCTGCTGTTAGTCCCTTTAAAGGTGTTGTTTTGTGGAATTTAGCACAGTACAGGCAACAAGGAGTAGCTGCTATTGTCAGGAAAGGCAGTTGCTGTAATCAGAAAAAAGTTTCTAATATTGCACATTTTGGATACAATTGGATGGGAGAATCATGGTTCATAATCTTGGACACACAAACACCTTTGAGGCATGGAAAAAGCCAATATTTTGCTGAACAGGTGCATCAGTGTCCATTTAAATGTCCACATGTGAGATACACCAGACCCCTTCAGATGAGTAACATGCTATTTCCCATCTGCAGGACTTCAGGTTCAGGAATCTGCCATCTATCCAAGGATAATCCAAGCAGCCTTGGCCCAAAAGCACAGCAAACTCTCAGTCCACCCAACAATATTTGGAGAGAGACACCTTCCTGAGCAGCTGGCATCAGTGACCAGCATTGGTGCCTCTGAGCTGTCCCTGGGCCACGTCACCAGAGCCCTGTGCCGTGGCATCGTGGAGAACCTCTGCTCCATGTTACCTGTGCAGCACCTGGAGGAGACGGGAGTGAGGAGGATCCTGGGCAGCGGGAGCGCCCTTGCCAGGAACGAGGTGCTGAGGCAGGAAGTGGAAAGGATTTTTCCATTCCCTGTGGTTTATGGGAAGGATGTGGATGCTGCTGTGGGAGCAGCTATGGTGATGTTCTGTAGTAAATAAAGTCATTATTTGGAATGGCCTGAGATGCAGCTTCTGGTTTTTTCCTGACTGTACAGTGGTTTTTTTCACTTTATTCCACATGCACTCTCACTCGTTACAGTGGGACAAAACCCCTGCATCTAATGTCTGCTTCTCCTGGGTCTGCACATTTTGTTGCTCTGTCATTCCCATTTGTGAAATGAGAAGTAATTATCACATTAAATTTCTGTGAGTGACTGGGAAAGATCCATTAACTTTCTGCATAAAAAGACACTTCTTGCGAGGCTCATTTTCCTGGTAGGAAATACATTGGAAAGGACTGGGAGAGATGAGCTGCTCTCTGTAACTTAGTCTGATGCTTATGTGCACTCCCTTAAAATTTCCAAGTTTTATCCCATGTTATGCTCTGAGAATTTCTTTCTTCTCCTAGTCCTTATTTTACTGTTATGACATTTGTACTTTTCTGTCTCCATGTATGTTTCTTTTGCTCAAATGACATTGGGAAGCAAGTAAGATGTTTCATGTTATCTGGATACAGTTTAACTCCTAGGAAGCACGTGTTTCCACTGGAATATGGACATGGATTCCTCTCTTGCTCATTAGCAACATCAGGACTGACATTTTTATGGTGAGAAAGCTGTGCTGAGTTCTGAGATCTTAATTACAGAGATGGCTTCATTTCCATCCCATGCCACTGGGAACTGTTGGCATATTACAGAGAAAATGTAGACTAAAGGTGTTGTAAAAAGTCTGAATTTGTTATATTTGTTTTCCCTCTTGCATTATTATAAATATATTTTTTATCAGCAGATCTGCTTTCATTTTTATTGAACAACAGGAAGGAGCTGATGATGCTGTTGCATCAAAAGCCTTTGCAGCATCTTGGATGCTGCTGGGGACCTGCCTGTTGGTAATCCATATTTATGCATTAATAAACAGCCTTGTTACTCTGAGTCCCACAGATCTAAGGAGTTTAATTAGTTTGCTATTAAATAGGCAAACATATAATTCTTTTATACATCCGTGGATGGGTGGCAAGACCAGAGAGACAGCCAACTTTTGCAAAACAAAAGACAGATAATTTCATTGAGTAATTTCATATTCTACCTCAGGAAGTTTGGGGGTTGCTCCCAGCCTAACAGCCTCTGGAAAAGCTGTTTCTCTAGACTAGCTTTTGTCAGAAAGATCCTATGTAAATCATATATTTAACAATATACGACACAGCTCTGAATTTTTGAGGGTGTTAGATCCATCTGGGATCTACATAAATTGGGGTTTTTTCCTCTTAACATCAATATTTAGAGGCTGACTGTTACATATATATATATATATATAAAAAATTCAAATAAAACATAGGAGGAACACAAAACAATAAAAACACTTCAGGACTTACTGGTCCTTCCTCAACTCTGTTCTGAATCAGCTTATCTTTAGAATATTTATCTTTAAATCAGCCACCCAAGAAAGGTGTCCAGAACGGTGACCGTGGCATACTTTACAAAGTTTTGTAAATTGAATTGAAACTGTGACCCCCAGAAAAAATTGCTGTCTGGTGGTTTGGGTGCTTTTTTTTTTTTTTTGCAAACTTGAGTGTATTTACAAAGAGGAAATCTGGAGAATAATATCCATTACTAAATGCAATTAAAGGGGAGGGAAAAACAACAGCAACTTACTGCAATTCTTGTAAAGAGCTTTGCTAAACCTCTGGGAATAGAAGCCACTGATGCTTCTGGTTCCAGAACTGTTCTTAATTATCTTACTGCTCTATTCTCTGTTTTTCCACTGAACTTCCCTTGGTTCTCAAAATCATCACATTTTGCAGACAAATGAAGTGGAGAAGCAAACTCTGAGGGCTTTTCAGTCCAGGCACCTTGGAAGAGGAATATCTGGCACCAAATTCCTGTAGATCAGTGGGTGTTTACTGAGACTGGGCTGTTTTTCGGAAGACAGGATTTCTGTCAATATTTGTAAGTTCTGCATGTATATTTGAATAGCATGGTTATTGGTTATTTTTAAACTCTATATTATTTATTCTAAGTTGTGATGTGGCAATGCATCCTATCCAAAATATTTCCTTATTTGTTTTTGTACTATTGTATCAAAATTCTATGTCCATGGGGTTTGGAGAGTTCAAATATGTTGGGCATTTTTTAAACTAGGTGATGCTTATTGTTTTTTTTAATAATCCTTCCACAGATTCATGAAGGTTATTTCCCTTGCCAATTCATACTCATGAGGAAATGCATCTTTGTCTTCATTATCAAATATATTACCAGCAGGGTTTAGAAAGGAAAGCACATATAATGTGCTTTTGAGCTACTGCCAGGGAGACAGGATTGAGCCTATTCTGCACATTTTAATATTATATTTATTCTATGGAAAATAAGTGATTGTGTGTTCTGTAGCCACTCACTGATGTTTTTGGCTTGATCCACATGAGTTTAAATAAGACAAAAAATTAAAATTATACATGACTATATTCCCACTGTATTTTTTTCTGTATTTTGTAGAACTGTTTTTATTCATTTTTCACTGAAGTAATAGTTCTACTGTAATTTTAGTGTCTTGTTCCAAATGGAAATATTTTTATTTCTTATTTATAGGACAATTAAGTTAATAAGATACTATGTTATTCTTTCAGAGTGATTCTAAGGAGACAAAGAAATTGAAAGGTGAGCAAGTTAAATTGCAATCATTAGTATTTTATCTGTGCTATGCTGCTTTGCTTCCAGTAAACCTAAATGTTCAAGTTTGCAAATTGATGTTTTCTTTACATGTATATTATACAAAATTACTGAAAATGCAAATGATAAAATTCTTTCCTGTCCTATTTTCACAAAAAGATATAAGTGAACCTTGATGTAAATATGAACTATTCCCATAGAACTGAAAATCCAGCTTTAGTGTACAATGTAGGCTTGCATGCAACCCTCAGAGTGTTTCTCTTGTGAAGAGAAACAACCTTGAAGTGCGTTCATGATGTTGTTTTCACACTGAATGTACGGAGAATGTTACTGACCACTCTAATGTTGTTTCTCATTTGAGCCTTTTTAAAGATGTAGTGACATTCCTGTGCTCAAATCTGTGAGATTTCCAAGCAATGTAGGATTTCAGAGTATGTCTCTTAGCCAGCTGTGCAGCAGTTCAGATATGCTGTGTTCCTGTCTCCACTGCTGAAATTCCAGGGTATTTTGCATTCAGCAGCACAAAGACAGCATTTGTCTGATTAAAACAGGTCGATAAGAAACCAACCAAAAAAAAAGGCAGCCTGTTCTACCTTCAGTAGAGTGTGTTATCTGTGAGGGTGGGGAGGCCCTGGCACAGGCTGCCCAGAGAAGCTGTGGCTGCCCCATCCCTGGAAGTGCCCAAGGCCAGGTTGGGTGGGGCTTGGAGCAATGTGGGATAGTGGAAGGTATCCCTGCCCATGGCAGAGAGGTGGAATGAGATGAGCTTTAAGGTCTCTTCCCACCAAAACTGTTCTCTGATTCTGTATTTCCTGCTTGCATCAGGTTCTGTGTGGTTGTGAATCAGACAAGATCTGATGTGTGGTTGTTACAGTCACATCTTATCTGTGGTAACCTTTCCCTCTCTGTTTCCGTGCCTCATGTCTGAGGTGACGCTCGTCTCTCAAGGATCACACACTCCAGTTTCCATCAGGCACTGCCATAACTCTGGCAAAGCCCTTAAGGGATAATTTTCCTGGGTGCAGGAAGCCCTCCGTGCTCAGCATCCTGGAAATCAGCCCTGCACAAGCAGGGCTTTTTTCACATCCCTGATAGAATCATGAGAATGGTTTGTGGCACAAACCAGTCAGAAAGTGGAGAAGAAAAACAGATTGTTGGGGTTTGAGATTGTTCAGGCTTTACCAGTGACTGGAGGGGGACGAGGCACTGGTTTTAAGCAGAAGTAGCTGAGGCTCAGCTCTGCAGTGAGATGGACAGGAAGCTCTGGGATGCTCTGGTTTACTTTCTCCATTCTGGAGTGGGTAAGGGCAGTGGGAACAGGAAGAAATGGAATAGAGGTAATGACCTACTAAACTGTTCTGGCTGTGGGCAGTGAATATGTGTCCATCTGCCTCATTTCTGGGATGAGAGCAACCAGTCCACTCCCTGCTGTTTCTGGAAAACATTCCTAGGCAAAGGGGGACTTGCGGCCCTCTAAAGTGCTGACTTGAGGTGTTTGTGTCCTTCCTCACAGACTGCTGGCTCATCATGTCCTCCATTCTTGGGAAGATGAAGAAGTTTGGCAGTTTTGACATGGAGGAATCTGAAGTGACAGATGAACACACAGATGGGGAGGACTCTGTCCAGGAAACCCCTGAAAACCCTCAGGGCCCACTCAGCACCAAGGTGCAGCCACCCAAAAGCAACATCTTTGCAAGGCGGGGCCGCTTCGTGATGGGGGACAGTGACAAGGACATGGCTCCCATGGACTCCTTCTACCAGATGGATCACCTGATGGCACCTTCTGTCATCAAGTTCCATGTGAATTTGGAGAGGGGCAAACTTCACAAGTAAGTTTGCCTTGTGAGATGTGGTTGTAATGAATAGCTGGATGACTGCAGGCCGTGTTTCTTAGGGCAGCATTTGTTCTCTCCACTTGAGCATGACCATTTTTTCAGTTTCACCATTTTCTATGCCAAATTAAGGAGTGTTGCAACTGAAAGTGACAATAACTTGTCTCTTGGCATCTCTAAAAATTCAGTCCATGGATATTATGCCCAAAATTGGCAGTAGGCCTTAATTCACTTGCTTGAGGCTGCTCAGTGAATGAACATGGCTCAGAGTGAGAACAAGGGATTGCTTGGCTCCAGGCCTGCAGTTACACTTCCATACTTCAATGCCTCTTTTAAGTCTTGTTCTCAGCTTTTCAGCAACAGAATCATAATTTTATCAGGCGAGTTGCTTGCAGACTTTGTTCTTTTAGTCTTTGCAGATGTATCTATTCTAATCTGCAGTGTTCACTACTTCACTCAAGCAAATGAAAAACAGTTTTCTGGTAGCTGATAAAAAGCCTGCTAAATATCTGACTTTAAGTAACTGGCATTTCCCCTTGTTAGGCTCCTGTCTACAGATTCCATCACAGGCTGCTCAGAAAAAGCTTTCAAATTTTATGACCGCAGAAGGATCTTTGATGCTGTAGCCCAAGGCAACACAAAGGACCTCAGTGACCTGCTACTCTACCTTAATAGAACCTTCAAGCATCTCACAGATGAGGAGTTCAAAGGTAGCCTTTAGCATCACGTACCTTGAGTTGCCCTCTTCTTCCAGCAGTGCTCCTGAGATGAAAACAAAAAAAGATAATTATGTTACATGTCTGCAGGAGGTCCTTTGATGGCCCTATTGATTGGGCAACCCATTGATTGTGAGGTTACAGGAGTTGAAATTTTCTGTGAAACACTAAATGAGGTTTCTTGTCTTTTGAGAAGAACCTCATTAATTCCTGCTTGCCTGGGTATAGATGGTAGGTTTGTAATCACTTCTATATACCTGCAATTTTTTGTGTTACAGAGCCTGAAACTGGGAAAACCTGTTTACTGAAAGCCATGCTGAATCTACATGATGGGAAAAATGATACCATTCCCTTGCTGCTGGATATTGCAAGGAAAACTGGAACTCTGAAAGAGTTTGTTAATGCAGAATATACTGACAACTACTACAAGGGTAAGAGACAGCTGCTGCAGTGAATGCTCAGGGTGCTCAGACTGAAATAGGGTCAGGCAGGGCTCTCAAAGTCTTCTGCATGAGGCCTTATGCACCCCAAAGTTCCAGTGTGTGATTAAAAATGTGTGCATTTGTGCTGGAGCTGTGTCCTGTTAGGTGCAATATTCTGCCATTTTTGACATACAGTGATTTAATGACTTGCATTTGCTGTTTGTGTGGTTTCTTTCCTGTTCAGTTCTAGAGCTCTTTAGCCTGCAGAGCTCCCAGTTCCACCATCTTACACGGAGCTGAGGGAATTGCAGTGCTGAAAGCTCTCAGTCTGTACTAAATGCTGAAGGTTTCTGTCTGATGAGTGTCTCTGTAGGCCAGACTGCTCTTCACATCGCCATCGAGAGGAGGAACATGTACCTGGTGAAGCTCCTGGTCCAGAACGGAGCAGATGTTCATGCCAGAGCCTGTGGGGAGTTCTTCAGGAAAATCAAAGGGAAATCTGGCTTTTATTTTGGTAGGAGTGAGCACAGTATGGGCTTTACTGATTGAGTTGTCCTCGCAGCATCCCAAGTGCAAGCTGTTAAATAATCCCGTTTATGCAGGACTGGAGGCTCAGAAGTACCAGATGGGCTGTTCCACCTTTAGGCCAAATATTTCCTCCCAAAGACTGAGCTCGTAAAGAAACACAGTTGGTAGCTGATGGTGTTCAGTGTGAGCTTGCAGTCAGCTTTCCTTTGTTCTCTGAGCACTGTATCCCTTGTAACCTTCTGCTCTTGTCCTGTCAGGGTTTTTTTTAAGCAGCTGTGTTTCTGTGATGCAGTTAAACCAAAGAAAACCTATTCTAACATCTATTGCAAGAATTGGTGCTGTTCCAGCCAGAGAAATTCACATTTTTTCATGGTGAAAGATGAAAACAATGTGATGTTTCTGCACCTCTAGTGCTGGGCTTTCTGACCACTCCTTCTCATTGCTTGCCTTAGGGGAGCTGCCTTTGTCCCTGGCTGCCTGCACCAACCAGCTCTGCATTGTGAAATTCCTCCTGGAGAATCCCTACCAGGCAGCCAGCATCACTGCTGAGGACTCCATGGGCAACATGGTCCTGCACACGCTGGTGGAGATTGCAGATAACACCAAGGATAACACCAAGTTTGTAACCAAGATGTACAATAACATATTGATCCTTGGTGCCAAGATTAATCCCATCCTCAAGCTAGAAGAACTCACCAACAAGAAAGGGCTGACTCCTTTAACTCTGGCAGCCAAGACAGGGAAGATAGGGGTAGGTGAACAAAGGTGTTTGACTGTCCCACTGCTGTATCACATTATAGAGAGAAGGTGTAAAACATTTATGCAGAATAGATTTTAGAACTTTTTTACTGGGGCCTTTTAGTTAAGAGGAACTGATGCTGCAGTTTAACTACACAGTCCTTAGAAGCTACAGAGTGTGAGTGTGTGTCTGTGCCCAGCTGGTGTTATTCACACACCACTGGTATGCAAGGCAGCCCCAGAAGAAACACAAAGTGGTCTCTGATATCACTGAACCACTGGAGCTCTTTTACTTTTGACTGGCTGATGTAATTCATCTTCTGGCAGTCCCCACTCAAAGTGACTGTGCTCAGAGATGTGTAACATCTCTGCTTTTCTCTTGCAGTTTTTAAACAGATACTCCAAGTTGTAAGAGGGATTTGTATTTCTCATCTCCCAGCACACAATAAGGAAATTAACTGTGTTTATTTCAGACTGTGATCTCTGCAGTGCTCCAGTGATTTGGCTTCAGCTCAGTTGAACTAGGGAGAAATTACCCTTCCTGTGTTGTGGAGAGGCTGAGGAATGAGAAGTCCATTAGCACTGAAATGTTGGTTGTATTGTTCTTTTGCAATTAGATTTTCGCTTACATCCTCAGACGAGAGATCAAAGACCCCGAGTGCAGACACTTGTCCAGGAAGTTCACTGAATGGGCCTATGGACCTGTCCACTCCTCTCTTTATGACCTGTCCTGTATAGACACCTGTGAGAAAAACTCAGTGCTTGAGATCCTTGCCTACAGCAGTGAGACACCAGTGAGTACTGCACCTCCTTGGCTGGGGGAGAGCTTCCTATTCCACTCAGAGCATCTTTTCCCTCATTTCTGTGGAACAGCAACCTCCCACCCTGAGCTTAAGGGACCTAGAGGGGTCATTTGCTGAAGATTTATATAATATGGATTTTTTCAAAGTCCAGTACATACTGATCCTAGCAAAATTCTCTTTTTTCTCCTGCTCAGAACCGTCACGAGATGCTGCTGGTGGAGCCCCTTAACAGGCTGCTGCAAGACAAGTGGGACCGGTTTGTCAAGCACTTATTTTACTTCAACTTCTTTGTCTACACCATGCACATCACCATCCTCACTGCAGCTGCTTACTACAGACCTGTACAGAAGAATGAAAAGGTACATTACTGCTGTCATATGTCAGGGAACCACCCACTGCATGATGTCCCAAATGTGCCTCCCATTTGAATGCGTGCTCGTAACATCCAAATTTTCCCCTTTCCTGAAGGCAGGAGGGAAATTTTGACCCTGTTTCCTTCCCAGTCTTGCCCCCTTGCTGCAGCACATTCAGAAGCTTAACCTGTTCCCCCAGAAATGGAACTGCTTCCAGCTGCTGGCAAGGCTAGGTCTTTCTTATCTCTAGTTCTGCTGAACATATCTATTTTCCTGTCTTCTACAGCCTCCCTTTACCTTTGGTTACAGCACTGGTGAATATTTTCGAGTAACTGGAGAGATCCTGAGTGTACTGGGAGGCCTCTATTTTTTTTTCAGAGGGGTAAGATATTTGAAACTTTTCCTTTTGCTGTTTGGGTAGTGTAGGAGAGAATCAGACAAGCTTTTCCTATTCATTAGCATTGGCTGCTTAGATAATCCATGTTTTTTACTGGAAGGGTCCTCCCTAGAACTTGCACCAGTGTTGGTTTTGAGGGGGTCAGTGCTTAGTTAATTAATTCACAGAGGATACTTAATATTTCCTTGATGCAAACCTGGTCTTTGTTCCCTTTTCAGATCCAATATTTCGTGCAGAGGCGCCCATCCCTCAGGACACTGATAGTTGATGGCTACAGTGAGGTTCTTTTGTAAGCTCCAATACTTTGATTGCATCTCAGCCTGAAACAGATGAGTGTGTGGGATCTGTAGTTGAGGCTGAAGCCACCTGTAATAGGTGCTTTGCTATAATTCCCTGGGTCTTTACAACAGAGTTGCCAGGGGATATCATTGAACACATGGGTCTGGATCAGTGACCTCCTGTGGAGGTAAAGCAAATTAAATGTCTGAATGTTCAGTGTGTCATGCAGCAGAGTTAGGAAGAGATCTCCAAGTGGGATTTATGCATTGTTTATGCAGAAATCCTCCCATTGCTAAGGGAGCTTTGCCTCTCAAGGGCCCTTTCTCTTCCCAACTGGACAATCCCTTGTTCTGCTCTCTACCCTGTGGGGCTGCTCTGTTCCCAGCACCTGTGGCCAGCTCAGCCCTCTGCATTCACACCACGCTTGTCTTCCAGCTTTGTGCACTCCCTGCTCCTCTTGAGCTCTGTGGTGCTGTACTTCTGTGGCCAGGAGCTGTACGTGGCTTCCATGGTGTTCTCCTTGGCCCTGGGCTGGGCCAACATGCTCTACTACACCCGTGGCTTCCAGCAGATGGGAATTTACTCCGTCATGATCGCCAAGGTCAGTGCAGGGAGCGGGTGAGGAGGCAGCAGAGGCTCAGAGCAGAACACTGCTGCCAACAGCCCCATTTCCAGGGCACTCCTGGCCATGTGTGCCTCTCACATGACTCTGCTAGCCTTGGTTATTATTTTCTCAATGAAGTGGTAAAATTTAAGTGATATAGAAAAACCTCCTGCTCCTCATCCATATGTTTTGTAGCAGTCTTGCTAGGATGATGATGATGATGATTTTTATTACCTGCCATGCTTCAAAATAACTACAATTGGGTAAGCATGGATGCACGGAGACTGTTTGTTACCTCAGCTGGGTAAACAACAGTTTAATGCATGAACAGCCAGTTCACAGCAAATGCCCTCTTGAGCTAAAGTAGTATTTTCTACCAGTTTTTGTTGCAGTTTACATTCAAGTTTTAAAATCTTTTCATCTGTTTCCATGTTACAGATGATCCTTAGAGATTTATGTCGCTTCATGTTTGTCTATCTTGTATTCCTTTTGGGATTTTCTACAGGTAATATTCTACTTGAAGTTTTTTTACCTTAAGAATCTCAGAAAATTTTATTTTTTGAGTTGCTTAGACTTTTTGTTCCCAACTAAAAACTAACAAATTAACCTAATTTACAAAAGAAAATCTCTTCAGGATAACGATTATTTGTAGTAATTTCATACAGCTTTTCATCCCTGGGTTGCAAAGCTGAATAGAAAACCAGTCATCCTGTTCTATGTGGAGAAAACTGAGACAGCACCTGCTAAGAGGGTGTCAGCTCTGGGGAATATTTTATAGGGCAATTTCCCTGGGGTCAGTGTACCGTGTAGGGAAAATGTGTGTTACCTTTGTGCTCATTTTCATTGCTTGCAATGAAGTTATGATCTCAAATTGTGTTTCCATCCAGTGAATGTGATTCTTCTTTTGCCGCAGCTGTGGTGACTTTAATTGAAGATGACAATGAGGGGCAGGACACAAATATCTCTGACTACGCCCGGTGCTGCCACGCGAAACGGGGCCGCACCTCCTACAACAGCCTCTACTACACCTGCCTGGAGCTCTTCAAGTTCACCATTGGCATGGGGGACCTGGAGTTCACAGAGAACTACAGGTTCAAGTCTGTGTTTGTCATCCTTCTGGTCCTCTATGTCATCCTCACCTACATCCTCCTGCTCAACATGCTCATTGCACTGATGGGGGAGACCGTCAACAAAATTGCACAGGAGAGCAAGAGCATCTGGAAACTCCAGGTACGTTGGTTCTGTGAGGCTGCTGTCCAAAAAAATAAGGTGTGGGGAATCCTAAGAGATTTCGGAGACAATCTTTAGGAGCTGAAATGTTTCTAAAAGACACATCACTGCTTCTTTCTAATTCGCCTGAACAGCTCCTGAAAAGAAATGTATGAGTTCCTTTTCTGTGTATATTTGATGTTTTGCCTAAGCAGATGTTCCCAGTGTCCCACAGATACTCAGAATTTAGGAAAAGGAGTATTTTTGTAATTGGACAAAATTATTTGGGCTTTGTATGATGGAAAATCCTAATTAGACTATGAAGAGAGGGATTATGCAAGTGGAAAAACAATCTTTACCAGAATCAGTTTTTGTTTGAGGTAAGAAAGGGAACTTCACAGTTTTATTCACAGGGCAGTAATTCAGCATTTTCAGTGACATATTAACAGAGGGTGATGTTGCAATTCCAGTATCTGCTCTAAGATGTTGACAATGATAAAAACTTAATGTTTTTAAAATAAAGACAGAATTCAGGATTTGTTTGACTTTGACCAGCAGCCTCTCAGTGCTCTGCTTTCTCTTACCTGGCAGAGAGCCATCACAATCCTGGACATTGAGAACAGCTACTTGAACTGTCTGAGGCACTCGTTCCGGTCTGGGAAGCAAGTCCTGGTGGGGATCACACCTGATGGCCAAGATGATTACAGATGGTGCTTCAGGTACCTGTTTGTTTGGGTATCAAGCCAACAATCTCTTGTAGACAACTTTAAGGTACCTGGTGGTGGGAAGCAGAACTTTCCCCCGGTGCAGTCTGAAGAGTAGAGCACTAATAGTGTCTACAGTGGTCAGTTTAATCTGGTTTTTGGGTCAGATCTGAGGCTTGAGAGGTGACAGTTTGTGGTATAAACTGATCCTGGAGTTGTCTGGTGATCCTTAGAATAGATATTGGGTTTGCTGTTGTCTCCCCAGGGTTGATGAAGTGAACTGGTCCACGTGGAACACCAATCTGGGCATAATCAACGAAGACCCCGGGTACTCTGGGGACCTCAGACGAAATCCCAGTTTCTCTATTAAGCCTGGCAGAGGTGAGGCTTTCAGGGACCCAAATCCTGGTGTGGGCTGCACTGTGGTGATAGCAGCAGCATGGATTAACTGTTAGGGGGCAGTCAGTGCTATGCTCATACTGATAATGCAGTGACTGAGTTGATGTCATTTTCAGCCAGCACAAAATGCAAAGGATGAAATGGGCTCATTACTCACAGTTTGACTCTCTGGAGAAAAACCAAGGAGCTACTTTGGAATCCCCAAGCCCTAGGGTTTGGGGCCTCAGCATCCAGCACCAGAGCATTTAACTGTGCAGTCAGTACTTGCCAGCTGAAATATGGAAACCTGTTCAAACCACTTGTATATTTTCTTCTGTTTCTGTGAAGAGGAAAAAAATTAACCATTCTTTTCTTTTTTAGTTTCAGGGAAGCACTGGAAAACGTTGGTTCCACTTTTAAAAGATGGAGAGAAGAGGAGAGAAGAGACTCACAAGCTGCCAGAAGAAGTCAAATTAAAACCTGTTTTGGAACCTTATTTTGAGCCAGAAGGTTCTGAGGTGTTGAAAGAGTCAATTCCAAAGTCAGTCTAATTCTGGTTGCTGGTCCTCATAGGCAGGACAATAGAGCAGTTCATTATAAGAACAGGGACTTTTGGAGAAAGGTCAGAGGATTTAGGGAATTACCATGTGCAAGGATTTACTAAGTATGCTAAATAAATCACTTGTTGTTTAAGCTCATGTCTTCATGGTTATTTTTAATACAAGCTTCTGTCTGCTTTTAGAGTCTCTTGTATTAAAAAATTCTTTTTGTGAGCATGCACAGGCCCTGATTTTGTGTCTTTGCTGCCTCAAAAACCAACCAACCAAATTATTATGGCACTGGAAAAGCATTCATAAAAGAGCAGTAAAAATCACCAAGGGCCCAGAGAGATGTTCCTGTGGGGAAAGTTTCTTGGAAAGCAGATAAATAAATGGGGACATGGAAAGAATACAAAATCATTTTCTCATAACACAAGAACAAATACACCCTGTGAAATTTTAAAGGTTGAGTAGTCAAAATCAATGAAAGAAATGCTTCTCTTACACTGTCTGAGTAAACTCCAGAAATTCACAGTTATTTTACTGAAGCTAAAAGCTTAACAAGATCCCAAATATGACATTTATTTAGATAACAGATGAACTTTGCAGAAAGTAAGAGATAGTGGTTATAGAGAATATATATTTCAAAGGTCAGATGTATAACAATGTACAACAATAATAATCTTGAAATTAGAAAGTTTTTGTTCTTGACTTTGACAGCAACGGGGAGAAAATCTGGTGCTGAAAATCCTTCTGGCTGGATTTACAAAGAGAATCAGGAAAAATACCTGAGAGAGAGAAAAACAGGCAGATGTTCTGAAAATACAGAGGGGAGCCTTGGAAAGAGAGGAAAGAATAGGAGGAACTTTGGCATCTTCTTGAAAAGTGACTGGGCACAGAGGCAGTAAGGACAAGAGAATTTGTCTTACAGACAGCTGGCCCCATATTTCAGTGCTGGACCCATGCAGCTGTGCTGGGCAAGAAAAGGTAAATGGCTTTACCTCCTTTCCTTGTACCCCTGCAGCACTTGGAGTTAAGAGCCTGTACCACCCCCTCAGAGTGCACACGCAGCTATCCCTGAGTCACCGAGGTGTGCAACCAGGGCCTTCAGCTGTTCCTGGGCTTGCACCTGAAGTACAGGTAGTTTTCATCAATAAATCGTGTAATTTTGCTGCATTTACTGAAATACTGGAGCATCCACTGCTTTTAAAGAGAAGCAGTCTCTGTGTTTGCACACGGACTGCCCCGTGAGATGAAATTTTGGCTTGTGTGACATCACTTCTTTTACTGGTGTCAGGATTTCTCACCGTGGTCCTTTCTCATGGTGCACTACAGAATGTATTTCAAGAAAATCTTCAAACATCCATTTGCTTTATTTGAAATAGTAGCACCATCTAGAGGACTAATAATTCTTGTTTCTTTGGTTAACATCACTCAGGACAAATGTAATTTTATTTTCACAGAATTTGTAGGGTATAACCAGAGAAAACTGACAAAGGATTTGAAAGAATTGCTTGAAAAAAGTCAGAATTTGGACTGGAAACAACCAGAATTTAATGTCTCTGGTGGACAAGGAAACCACAGAAGATGTTTAAAGTAGGTGTGCTCAGTTTCATGTCTCTAAACCCTGGTAGCAGTCTCTAGAGTCCACTCAAGGCTTCATTATGCTCCACACTGAACATGGCAAGAGACATTCCACATGTAAACCAAGCACGGCTGAGTCGGCCAGACAAGCTGAGACAGTGAAATAATTTATTATTTAAACTACTAAGAATAAACATTGAAAGGGGCTGACCAGAAAAACACAGTTGGTTATCTCCATGCTTTGTGTGCCAGGGCAAATTTATGGTTGGAAGGACACCAGGATTATGATATAGCATGGAAAGCAATTCAGGAAATTTCTGTTTTCCCTGGGAGGAATCCATTTTTCGTAATTATCAGCCTGGGCAGAGACCTAATCCATTGCTTGAAGTCCACCCTGATTTACATCAAGAGCCTGTCCAGAAGGGTTGATCGCTGCCCTGGGTAACCTGAACACATTCTGCACCTCTGCCTTCCTGTCCCTTCCTGCTCCGACAAGATCACAAAGACTGCAGAGGACTTCTTAAAACCAGAAATGCTGAAATTCAGGCTGAAAACACACATCAGAATGATGCTGTGGTTAAGGATATAAATGCCCTCTTATTTGTGGGATAGGGTGGTGCTGGTGGGGTTTTTGGTTGCGTTTCTAAAATCCCTTAATCTTCTCTGGGAAGCAAACAAAATTATCCCACTTTTCTAGAGGGAGTTATTACCAAGCTCCCAGAATTTCCAGCTCTATCATCACTTCAGTTCCTGCAATGGGCACAGATTTATGTCCCACAGATGGGGAGGTTCAGCTTGGCAGTGACTCCAGTTCTGGAAGTATTTGTCCTTTAGGGATAGCTCTGCCAGGACCAGCACCTTTCTGTTCCTACTGCTGGCACCTCCACTGAGGAGCAGCATGGCCTTGCAATAAATTATCTTTATTTGGGTTGTTTTGTGGAGGTTCTGCTCACCTTGACGTATTTTGCAGGTCTTGAAAAAGTCTTTTAATTTGAAGTTTGTGTAATTATTTCACACTGAACAGGGTTAGAAACAGCATATGGCTCCTGTGCTGTTCTCTTGAGGCTTGAAGGTGGTAAAATCTGTCCTCTCACAGTTATTAATTACATTAATTTGTGTTGACACTTAATATGAGATGATCAGGTTGGACAACTGTATATAAATATATATTTATAACCCCCAGCTCCCAGTAACCACAGTGGAACTGGAGCAGGAGAAGTGGAGGGTGTTGGTGTGCTCACCTCCCATCTGAGGGTGACAGCTGTAATTAGCAATGACTGCAAATGTGTGTGGGATGGAGACAGCAGGAAGGGGTGAGCTGGGCTGCACTTCCCTGGGAGGTGAAAATGGATCCGTGAACCTGTGGAAAAACAAAAACACAATCTCAGTACTGACAGCAGTGCCATACCTGAGATGCAAGTGGTTGAGTCAGCCATGAGAACGGAGCTGTTGTGCCTTTCAAACACCAGCAATTCCTGAATTACTGAGAAAAACACAGATCCTGCATGAAAACCTTGGAGCCACACAGCCTGCTGTTCGTGTGTGCCCTCTGCCACAGCTGCCTTGGGGTCTGAATAGCCCTAATTAAACACGAATGTTAATCCCTTCTGAGGCAGCTCACGGGCAGTTTTTAGTGGGGTCTGCGGCAGAGCAGGGCCCACAAGAGGGCCCCCATACCATGTGTGGGGCTGCTGCTGGTCCCCCTGGCCCCGGGACAGCCCCTCTCCCTCTGATGCCGCTGTCTTGCTTTGCTGCCTCTGCTCAAATTAACACCACAGAATCATTCATCAAAGAATTTATCTTGGCCAAACGCCAGCTCGTTCTGTCGCTCTTCTGTGGCCTGGATATCAGACTCACTCAAGGATCTTTGCTGGAGACCTCAGTACTCAAAACCTTACAAGGTGTGTGCCCAGCAAGTGCTGCTGTGCTACAAAACGAGGGGGATCCTGCCAACCCCACAGCTTTAAGGGATAAAGCCAGTGGACTCAGCTTCTGAGGCTTGAAGTTTTCAGAATCCCATCAATAGGAATTTTATGCAGCATTTTTGAACTGTATGGGGTAAATCTTCCAAACTCAACAAAATCCCATGGACATTAAAAATCCCAGACCAGCTGGTGATCAGGCAGTATGGATATGTTGGATATGTTAAGACCAGCTGCTAGGCCTTAGAGAGAACCCTCTTGCAGTGAAAGATGCTTCTTACAAGTCTCCACTTGGGCACAGGCGTGGATTTACCAGGCCTTGGGAAGAAGAGGATTTAATTGATGCTGCCAGATGCAGCACAGACACCCTGGGTCTTCTTGATGTGGTTGTAGGGCTCCGCAGTGCTTCCCATCACCCATACCACGCAGGCTGGGATTACTTCTCACTCTGGAATAGCTTCCACAGGGGAAATACGGACCCAGTTTCACCTACAGCAGATGTTAATCTTCAAAATACATGGTGGGGAGCACTTAATTCTCTAGGAAGGAGGAGAAATCAACCAGCTGAGCTCACTGGACTTCTCTCTTCCTGCTGTGTTTGTGATGCTATGGCTGAGCTCCATCTCCATTAGTAACATTCCCTGTTTCCACGTGCAGCGCGTGAGTGGGCACGAGGAGACGCCAACATTCACAGGATCATCGAGGTTTTTCAGGCTCCATCATCACCCAGAGCTCTGTTCCTCAGTCATTGCTATAATCAGCCTCTAAAATCAACATTTTAGTCACCTGGATGTTGGTATGAAAAGTGGAATTGCCGTGTCAGGCAGTGGGAGCAGCTCCCAATTACAGGAACTGGAGGAGGTGCCCGACTCACTGGGCCAGAAAGAGCAGTTTCCAGCCGTGCCACCAAGTCGAAGGCACTTCTTTCCAAGCTGACAGAGGAGGTTCAGCCCAGGCAGTTCCTCCTTTTCCAAAGGAGAATGCGGATAATGAACCACCCAGGGAAAAGGGAGCCTCAGTTCCTGTTAGTCAGAGGGGGAAAGCCTGGAGTGTTTGTTGGGCAAAGAGGAACACACAAGGAACACAACGTCCCTCATTGCCAGACACAGGAGTTTAGGGCTGGAAATGGGTAAAGTTTTCTCTGGAGGATGATTTGCAAGGACAGATAGAAACAGCTGGTTTTGAAATAAGCACCGAATAACTGCAAACTGAAGCAGCGCTGACAGAGAGAGGAGGTGATTTGCATAATAAAAGAGGTTTTAATTAGAATAATGGGTTGAAACTGAGGCAGGGAAAATGTATCCTGAAAAGATGCTGGGGCACATACAATACATGTCTGCCCGAAGAACTCCCCTTTGGAATCATTGGAAGTTTCAATCACCAGCCTATGGAAGCAGATTTATCCAGTGCCCTCCTGACTGCAGCAGTGAGGGACCTGCAGGTTTTAGGGCTCTTGTTTTGGGGACCCAAAGCATCTGAGGGTTTATTTCAACCTAATGTTCACCTTCAATTCTCCTTCATTTATTTTCCAGAAAGAACTTGACAAAAAGTGGAATGGGCCTGCAGGGACTTGATTTTGTTATCATTCCTGAGCATCTCATATACTGCTACAGCTGATGCAAAGTTTAGCTCTCAGTTTAAGACATGATAGTGTGTGAAATTTTGTTCCCTTCATGTTTTTTACAGGTCTAAACAGATCTTTGGAGAGGGAAAGGAAACGAACCATTCCCCAGAGTTAGGTGGATGAGACAGATAAAAATATCTCCATTCTAAAAAGGGAGGTTTGATGTTTTTAAAAATCAAATGGCTGAACCATTAGTTCAACCTGAAATTCTTATAACATGGAAGTTCCTCCCCAGTTTTGGTGCTCACCCTCCAGAAGCTCCTTGAGTCAAACAGTGGCAGCACAAACTTGAGCCAAAAAAAGCGTAGCATTTAGGTGGGGCCACGCTTTCCTCACAGTGTATTCCTTGAGGCATTTTCAGGTTGCTTCATTCCCCAGCGCTGCTCAGCGTTACCAGAAACTCTGCACCACAACTGAAGATTCACAAACTCAGCCTGAAACAGCTGCAGAACAACCCTGACCTAGTTGGGAATGCCAGGCTCAGCAGCCAAGAGAGGTCTGTGCTTCGGGAGACCTCACTGAGCTGAGCTGTGTCACACGGGAGGTTTGCCTCCCTCCTGGCTCACTGAACCAAGAGCCAGTAGCAGGAAAAGGTGCCTCTCTCCTGGTTTTAAAACTGGTTTTATTTTTTCCTCCAGAGGTTTTATGGCCTTGTGAGCCTCCCCCCTGCCTGTGCCCAGCCTGTGACCCACAGCATCAGCAGCAGGACATGCACCAGGACAGGGAAAAGAGAAGCAGCCACCAGCCTGCACATCTGGACCTGCACATCTGTACAGTGAGGGCTGGCAAAGGGCTCTGTAGGTTTGGGCTGTTAGCTTTTGCCTCAGGAGTGGCAGAGGACACTGAGAACAGCACAAATATAGGAAAAGACACTGGAAAAAATAACAAATCCATTCTTCCCATTGCTTATCACGATCTCATGCTTAGGTAGCCCTGTCAGTCTGCCAAGAGAAGGGATAACTGTGTCCTGAAGTAAAATATTGATGCCACTCACATAAAGTGGATTTTTACTGCACGTATTTCAAACTCAATCATTACTGAGCCCATCCCTGCATGGGGAATTGGCCACAGATGTGGGAAATAGGGAGACTCAGGTGGAAGTGAGCACTCTATCAGGTGGGGAGAGGGTATAATAAGGGAGGAAGGGAGGCAGCTTTGCTTTCTTTGGCTGGGAGGAGTAGGTAGAAGTTGAGATACTGGAGCAGGCTTGTCTCTGTTCTTCTTTCTCTTAATAGGAGCCCTGGCTATGAGGGCACTGCTGGGCTGGGTGCTGCTCAAATGCAGAGTAAAAATGTTCATTTTCCCTGCTGTAAAAAGCACCAGCAGGGACAGACTGAGGAGTGGCATGAGTGGAGCTGCTCGCTGTGCTGAGCAGGACTCTCAGGGCAGCAGCTGGAGACCTGCCTGAATTGGGTCCAAAAAGTGTGCTTTGGAGGAATAGGAAATAATTGGGATAACAATTTTTTGCCCGAGCAGAAAGAACAAACTGCACAGTGCCACAGCTGCAGGGAATATACTTGTGACGGAGGCTCCAGCAACCCTTCTCCATCCTTGTGTGCGTGGGGCTGTTCTTTCATGGCAGGGATCTTTGGGAATCAGCTCTCCAGGCACGTGTGCTACGCAAACATGCAGCACAGCACTGCTAAAGAGGCTGACTTGTCCCTGCAGCCCAGACTGCACCAACTGGTAAGTGATACCCCAGTATTTTCCTGGAATGACTTTCCACGAGGCTGTCTCCTGGTAGGTGATAGTCAGACACTTGCAGGCTAATTTATTTTCCTGTTGCTCAGCTGCACAAAGCAACCTCTTATCTTGCAGTTTATGAGCATAAGATAGAAATATTTGCAAGTGCTACTCAGTTGCCTGGAGAGGTGTGAAAAGCTTGTCGTGTAGCAGCGCACAGAGGTGATCCCAGGACAAGTTTAACTGCAAGGGGAGGGGTGAGGAGAGCACAGTGGAAAATCATGGAAGACTCCTGTAAATCAGTTAAACACTCTGCTCAGGGGAACTGGGCTGCTACTGGTATGCTCGGTGTTTTAATTCCCAAATTTTGGATTATTTTTAAGGAGCTTGGGGAGTGGAATGATGACAAGAAGTAATTTACAATTGTTCTTGCTGTTACCCAAGGTCAAAAATGCATTTAGGCAATGGCTTTTCCCCTCAGTGACTCTGTTGGGGTACTGAAAATCACAGAATCGAATATAAAATCGGAATAACTTCTAATGTGAGTTTGCCTGGGATGGTGTCCTGTATCAGCAGAAGAGCAAATGGAGCTCTGACTCGCTGATGTCAGATGGCAGATCTCCAAATGCTCATTCCCTCCCATCTGGGGTTTCTGCATCTTGCTCATTTTGGTTTCTACAGAGTCTAACACTTGCTAGGAAAACAAAATAATGCCACATAGGGCTTCTGCTGCTTATTTGTGCTGCACAGACAGTCCAAAGCTGAAGTTTTCAAGTAATTTTTAATAAGAGATAGGTGTTATTAATGTTCTTGACCCTTATGGCATCTTTTCAGCAGCTGAAGCACCTGGTGACTGCTGTAAAGCTCTATAAAATGGTCATGGTCATCACAGAGCCTCTTGCAAAACCTTCCATGGCTCCTGAAAAATGCTGGCCTTGTCAGAAACATCGGGGTGGAGCAGGGCACATAGAGGCTGGGCAGGTTAATGATTAAAATTGTAAGAAAATGTTTGCACAGATGTGACTGACTGTAGCTCTGCCTCTCATCTCCTGGCTCTTAAGTCTGTCCTCTCAAGCAGCTCAGCTCAGGCTCACAGCACCCCAAAATTCTGTTTTCAGGGGGATCAGCCAGAAACAGGCAGGGGTCCTGCTCCCTGAATCTGAGAGCTGCAGGGGAAAGGCCACACTGGGGTTCAGGGAGTCAAGGGTTGCCCTCACAGTGCAAGGAGCATCCTGCAAGGCATGATGGAGTGCAGCTGATGTGTGTGAGCTGTTCACAGCTCCTGCAGTTCCTGCACCTTTCCACGGGCAGGTTGGGAGCAGGGCTCTGCCTCTCTTGCTGCAGCCCGTCCCAGTTTTTCCTCTCTGGATAACTGCCACAACATTATAAATAGACCTTGCTGCTAGGTCCTGTATTCTGCTAAACCACACAGATCTGGGTGCTTTCAGATATAGCTGCTTTCCATGTTGAGAGTCCTGCTTGCTGCCAAACTCAGTTTCTCTCCTTAGCAAAAGGATTTCTATTACTTTGGTTGATCGGAGGTAAAGCAAGAATCCTCAAATGCACCTTCACCCAGATTTCACGTGGCTTTGCCTATTTCCATCCTCAGAGTGACTTCAGTTAAACAGTTTCTCCCATTTTGTGTTGAGAACCGAGCTGCTGCTCTCCCAGCCAGGATGGAATGGCAGGATCCAGTCCTTATCCTGGGTTCTTACACCAGCAGGTAAAAGCCCCTCAAAGCAGCTGCCTCTGGGTTGTCACATTTTAGCTCAGGCACAAGATGTGAACATTTCCTGGCACGGGGCTTGGAACAGAGAATGAGTTCGTGTCAGGCAGAGCTGGATGTGTGCTCAGCACCTCCAACCAGAGGGATCTCCAGTGCCAAATCCAACCAGCCTGGGCACAGCCCCTTTCCCCACGCAGCTCCTGGGGAGCTGATTCATTACCAGGAACTGTGCAGTGCTCCTGGCATTTCACACAAGATCTGAGGCAAATGTAATACCCAGCAGACCTGTTTTTAAAGATACTTCGTGAACAGGAGGAGCTTACCTTAAGTCTGTAGATGTATTTTAATGCCATAGTCTTTGGATTAGAATGTCTAGATCTAGGTTGTAGTATCTGAAGATATTTTGGTTTTATTTCCAAATTTTTGGTCTGCTTCCTACCAAAAAAACCCACCCAAACTTGACTCTTTTTTCCCCCTTGTCTACAGTTGAGAAAAGATTCCTGTTTTGCTGCTTACATAGTTCCCCTTGAACTCCCACCTAATAATTAAGTCAAGACCAGCAGCTGTAAATACACCTTGCAGGTCTGACTGCAAAGACATACGAGTTTTTCACATCCTATTCCTGGTAATAATGCAAAGGCTCTATAAAAAGAGCAGAGGAACTTAGGGTCACTCCTCTGCTATGTCCCAGACCAGAATTCTGCATTCACCATTGCTCAACAGCTCCAAGGCAGCAAAGCTGAGAAATGCCATTGCCTGTCACAGGGATGTGAAACCCAACTGGTTGTGTTCCCACAGCCCCTGTGGGGACATATTCATTAAAGACTTTTACAGGCAGGGAAAAATTTAAACACACCCACCACGTTTTCACTGGCAGCATTGTGGAAGAATAAGATTTTCTAACATAGTTTGTAATTTTTCAAAGTAACAGCAAAAATTTTTGCTTGCTGGAGCACTTGGGATCATTTCCTTGTTTCTGCTTTCTGCCTTCTGAGTAGGTCCATGCTGTATAATAAACTGAGCATGACATAAAAGGTGTCATTTACAACCCAAATGCAGCTGCATAACCATTTTCCTTTGCAAACAGCGTGTAAACTGCAGAACACTGATTGCTTGAGATACCCCACTGCTGCCATGGAGTCACCTGTGAGCAACTCGGCTTTAGTAACACTCCAGTGTGTAATTACTGCGTGTGTGTCATCCCGCTCTGGCAGCTCTGAAGTCAAGAGTTGTTGTCTGGCCAGTTTCTCCCCGCTCCCTAATTTCAGATGGAGCAAACCCCGTACGGCCGCGGTTCCTTAGCGCTTGCCTGGCTCTGCTTCCCAGCTGAGCACACCGGATGCCCGGAGCAGGGTGGTTTCGTGTTTTTAGGGTAGTCTGGAGCCTGAATGTGGTTTTACTCCTTTGGCAGATGAGTTTTGGATGTTGTCAGTGGGGCCTTGCTTTGATCTTCGCCGCTCAGATCCATCCGTGCCGACATGGAGGTGTCGTGAGCAGGGTGAGTGCTCCGGGAGCTCTGGGGGTGTTTGGGGGGGTGATGCTTCTGGAGAGAGGGAAATCTTCCAGAGGCAAAGATGAAACCCATCCTTCACACAGAGAACGTGTTTCTGTCGTGCTCGTTTCTGTTTTTCCAGTCTGTCAGTCGCTCTCCTGAGCTGTGCCACGCCAATTCCTTGGGCATTCAGGAGTGAAGAAGGGTAGGCCTGATTTAATTTGTGTTTGTCAGCCTGGAACACTGCTGCACTTCCTAATTCCTGTGCCAAGGGGATCTAAAATATCATATCATACAAGTTAAACTTCGCAGAATCAACTAGGTTGGAAAAGGCCTTTGAGACTGAGTCCACTGAAAGTTTCAGCTGCTGTAGTGACTGCTGAAAGTCACATCCCTGGCCTAGTAGAATAAGTTATTTCAACTCAGAAAAAGTCTTCTTTTTATTTAATTCAGAAATAGGCAGGTAAATAATCTCAAATTTCCTCAGGGAAAAACGTTGCTTTTCAGAGTTTTGGTTTTTTTGAAATTTCTGTTAGGAAAAACCTTCATAGGAAAGTAAAAATTTCTCACCTAGAACATTTTTGATGGCACTTGATGTCTACAGATGCCCCTCAAAAGTTTAAAAACCTTACAGGAAGATGAAGCTCTTCCTACCAAGTGTAACCTCCCACTGATAGGACTCAGAAATAATACAGAAAAGTCAGAATGAAGTTTTATCAGCTTTTCCCCCTCAGGGAGGGGATTTATTTTTTATGGGCCAGTAAGAATTAGGTCGTAGGTGCTGGGAAGTGTCATGGTCTGCTCTGAGGACCCTGTGAATGAAACAACTCTTGGGAGTCACTTCCCCTCCTCTGCCCCCCAGGCAAGAGGAGATCTTTGTGCCACAACATCACAGCTGAGTGTTTCTTCTGATTTGCAGGATTCTCTCTTCAGCCACATCATATAAACTGTTACTGAGATATAGAGACACAGATACATGTGATTTTTCTTGTTCTCTGATAAGCAGAAGGTGAGTCTGTGGTAATGTGTAGGAAAGGCAGAATCCCATTCACCATCACAGATAAATTCCCTTTTCTTACCCCCAGCACACTGGAGGTCAGATACCAAACCCTCAGTGTCCTCAGCTCCCCTTCAAAGTAATTCTTACTACTATAAATCAATGCAGGGTTTTTGTCTTGCTGCCCCCTTCAAATAAGCCACTTCTCTGGTGGCCTGTAAGTGACAATTAATGAGATAATGGGAGTAGAAAATAGTTACAAGCAAAGACAATGCTCTGTATCAGGTTACATCAGCTACACTGCTTAGATCTGACACTTTTCAGGCTGCTGCACTATTTTTCTCTATCTGTCATAGATTACAGAAAATGATAATGCACTGGAAGCTACTGATGAAAGCCCAGCTTAGTTTTCATCTCAGCACACAATTAATCGTGATTAAAAATGAAACAGACGCTACCTCAGCACTGTAACAAGGTACTTCTGCTGTGGTGCCTGCAGTTATTTACTTGGGCAGACTGAGATCTCATTTTAAATAGACTTTCTGGCTGGGATACAGCCACATCTCTGTGCTTTTGAAAGCATAGTCCCTCTATACTTAAGGAAATCTGTCCTCTTTTTCCTTCCCAATTTGCTTCCTTACATCACTGATGGTTCAGCAGTCCTTCCTCATCCAACACGACTTCAGTGCTATCTTTGATTGCTTCCCACCTCTCCTCAGAGGCGCAGCCTGTTCTCGAGTCACTGCTAAAATCTCTGCGATGAAAACCGACTGCAAATGGGGCTTTGAGCTGCTGCCCTTGCAGGAAGGTGTTGCCATCTCCGGGCAGCTCCAGCATCACTCACAAACGAGAGGCTCTTCCCTGTGTGCCTTAGAAATTTATTCGATCTTGATTTCTCCAGCTCTTCATTCCACTCTCCCACCCCTCCGACTTCACACCCCTCCCAGCTGTGCCCCTCTCCACTTGGCAACCCCTTTTGTTGACTTTTGGACATTTTAGTCTGTTCCCAACTATTCTCTTCCTTTAAAGTCACTTCTTTTGTGTATCTATTTAATGCCCGTCACCGCCATGGTCCCCCTATATTTGATTTATGTCAAGTATCCCATTTGCCTCTTCCTCGGGATGGGAAACGTCTTTGCCCACACACTGCTTTGTATTTTTTAAGTACTTGGTAAGAAGTAAATAGCAGAATTATTTATGAACTAAGCAAGACAACAGTGATTTGTTTTAGCTGTGTTTAGGCTTAATGTTTATCAGTGTATTCACTGGCACAACATGTGTCTGGGGACTACGTGAGTGGCATTTCCAGTGGCACAGACAAACCCCCTCTTCCCACCTCCACTGTGTCATCTCCCAGTTCAGCTCTTCTCTGCGTTTACCAAAAGCTGGGGTGTACTTTGTATGCAAGCAAAAAATATTTCCCTTTATAAATTATTTCTATGAAAGCTGTGATATGAATTCTTAGGGAATTCATGCAAACTAGGAATGTTTCCTAGTGTGAACACACCTGCCAGTGGTGGAAAACACAATAAAAAAATTATTTTCATGCCTGTTTGCAAGGTAAGGAGTCCTTTCCAATGTTTCAAGTTCCTGTTCCACAGAGTGCCAAGAGATTACAGCTGCACTTAGGAGTGTTTGGACCCTGTAAATTCTCAGTTCTTGTTACTTGGGATTGAAAATTGCCATAATTAAACATTTGTTGTTTATGCATTAATAGACTTCCACTCAAATACCAGTGTATCTGATATTCCTGGCTCCTCTCTCGTACCAGGTGTCATGTCTTTTCAAACACTCTTCACAATCTGCTTTCTGTATCTTGATATTCCCATAATGAAGGAATCCTGGTGCTAAGGCACGCTGACAGCACTGTGACAGGAGCAGAGAGTTTCTGTGTGCATTTGTCACACTGAGGAAAGTGGAGTAGGAGGGGGGGAAATGTGTAGTTCATTTTGTTCAAACTTTGCAGGCAAATTATTTTTTTACCATTTGTCCTTGGGTATGGAGGGCACTCCCCTGATTTCCTTGGGAATGGATCCCTGACCTCATAAATCTTACTGGGTTTGCCTTCAGTGAATTTTAATGTATCCTGAATTCACCTTCTTGCTTTCAAATTATCCTGGGTGATTTAAAATGATGCCCTTGAGTATTAGATTGAGACACAGGGAGATAGTTATTCATAGCTACTGACAGAATTCATGCTGTGGGTGTTCCTAGGCAGGTAACATGCATCAAGATCCTTTTGTCGTGTGCTGGTGGTCATTTCCATCCAGTAGAATAATGATTTTTTTTTCCTTTTTCCTGAAGAAATGTTGAGAAATCACCAGGACACAAGTCCTGGATGTTATCCACGTGATGGTTTGGCTGAGCTCAGCCTGGGCATCGGATTCAGAGCCTGCTGCTTCTGCTGTTCCGATGCAGTGAGAACTTCCAGGGATTCGTCTTTGTTCTCTTCGCATCTGGAACCTTCCTTCCTCTGTTTTCTGAAGGAAGGTTTCAGATCTTGCACAGATCTTCTTGCAATTTGCCACTTCTCTGAAGTTACCTTGTCCAAGAGCAGGCTGCTCAGATTAACTGCAAATATGCACAACTTTAGGGCCACTTTTAAAAGCCATCGTGCTCTTTCTGTTTCTCTAAATAACACACCCTGTCACTGTGACTGACAGGCTCCTTTCAGTTTAATTTAGGCACAGGCTTGGATTTATGGTTCTCCTGTGGCCCATCCCGAGGAAGAGGCAAGTGGTTACCACTTTTAATGGCACTTGTCACAGACTGAAATTTCATGAGTCATGTGTATAACCCTCCAGATTTGATGCATGAAATGGCAGGGACTGGTGTGAAAAATGAGAAACTTTGGGGAAAAAAGGATCAATATTTGTGTGTTTACACGTGAGGAGGCTGTAAAAAGGCAATTTGGCCACTACGGCTTTCTTCAAGGGAACAGGAGTCAAGTAATCGAGGTCTCTCTTCTGCAGAAACATGATTAAAGATAACAACGAAATTCTTCCACTAATGGGCAAGAAAACAAACCCACCTGGAATTCCCCCTGCAAACCAGCAAGAGAAAAAGGCTGAAGGCACTCCCACCAAGAAAAGGTAGGCTCCAGCTCCATCTAAACCGCTGAAACTCCCTGCTTTATCTCCTTTAGGAGATCTCTGCACTGAAATACCACCAGCATCTTTGTTCTGTAAAACCTCACAAGAATTTGATCTAATGATGGTTAATGTTTCACATAAAGTGATTTTTTTTTTAAGAGACCACATGGAAGAACACACCAGGTTTTATGTAAGAGATGCTGGCCTGAAAAAAGGGAGCATTTAAAACTTAGCCTGACATGGAAACGTGACATTATGGAGAGGCAGGGGGCTGGGAGAGCAAGAGGTTTGAAAAATCCTGTCACAAACAGAAACCTAAATTCATTCTATTTTTCATTATTCTGACTAATGAGATTTCTTTGCTGCTTTATAAAATATTCACTTTCATTCATAATTTCTATTAGAGAATTAATAAAGGGATTGAGGGTTTGTACTTAATATGAATGGGGAAATAGAAGCTGTAATTCCTGCCTGATACTATGCAGTCAACTAAGTTACTGTGGAGTGAGGATGAATTTTCATTCATAAACTTTTCATTCTGGATAATTATTGGTTATTATGGCAATTTCTGAAACTCTGAAGGCCAGGCCAATTGTGGCTGTTCTGACATTTATAATTCTCAATAATCAGAGGAATCACTTTTCACAGGAATGGTGCCATTAGTTATTTGAGATCCACTGCCTGGGTGGTCCGATTTTTCTTTTTGTCATTAAATTCAAAAAGAGAAGCTCTTTGGTGGCATATGAGGGAGACAAAGTGTCTGAATAGCTCATGAGACACCCAGCACTTCAAAAAAGGGGCAATTCCGCGGCAGATCGTGTAGTTACAAGAACATTGCCAAGCCCTCAATTACTTAACTCCTATCTCACGTTCACTGTGGCCTCGGGACCAGAAACCTCGGGGTTTTTCCCACCTCTCAGCCCGGAGCTCGGGGTGTGGCTGGCAGCATTCCTGTGACACGCAGCACCGAGATCACGCGGGTTTTTAATGCAGGGCTTTAACACATCCTATTAATTAATTACATGTTCCAATGCTGATTCGTCCTGTTCCTTCAAAACTCCGCCTCCGACTGCCCCACCGGCACTCCCAGGGTGGCATTTCTCACTCTCAGCATGTGCTGGCGATATTCACTTTCCTGAAAGACGGTGGCATTCCCTGCTTGAAGGTCCTGGAATTTGGGTGGACTGGCAGTCTGTAATTAAGCACAGGAAATCCGAGGGGCAGGCGGGGAGGAGGCTGTCAGAGGCTGCTGATGCCTGTGGGCAGAGCACCTGGCCACGTCAGCACCTGGCTATTGGATGGCACCCTGCTTTGCACGGTGGCTTTTGGGGTGTTCTCTGCCCCCATGACGTCCCCAGGTAACCCACAAGCCGGGAGAGGTGAGGTCTGTCAGCCCCAAAGCAGGGTTCCCTTCCCAGCTGCTATGCAGCTGTTGGATGCCAGAATTAACACCTGCATCACCGAGCCACTGGAAAACGAGATGAACTAGATAATGCTATTTTTAGCAAATATCAGCAGGTTGTTCAGTAATAATACACTACATTTTAGCATCAGTACGTGTACTTTAACAGGATAGTTTGGGGAAGATGCAGTCATTAAAAAAAAAAAAAAGAAAAAGAAGAAATACCGTGTGGACTAAACCATAAATATTGGGTGAATTGGAAAGGTTTTCCAGGTGACTACTGCAACATTTTAGCAATGTGAGGCAGTTTCTGAACAACAGCCCCTGTGGGAGTTGCTGCATCCACCACTGAAACTCCTGTGCCTGTGGTGAGGAGCGATGTTTTACTGAGATCCAGTAAAACCAAGCCATTGATTTTTGTCTGTAAACTCTGCAGGCTTTTAAAAGGTGAAATCTTTCATGTTACCTTTTCTGTGTTGTTTCAAATTTTATTTCTTTTCACTATAAATATTCCTGTAATTATTTATAGGGCAAATAGTTAAATGTCATGCAGGCAAGAGGACACACTCAGCCCTGGCTGGTGGAAATGCCTGATGTCACTGAACATGTGACCTTTCAAACTTTCTGATTTAATCATTATCACTGCTGATGGGTTTGGAATGATCCACCCTGATGGCTCCTGGCTGGAGAAGCAGGGCCTGGGATGAAAAAAGGAAAGGAATTTGTGTGTGCAGCAGTGGCAGGGCAGTGACAGGAGCTGGGTGCAAGGCTGCTTTAGAGATTGCTGCTTACACATGTCGGGATCTGATGCCATGTGTTCTAAAAATACCTTGGGAATTCTGCCCATCTGCCAGCCTGCAAGAGCTGGGCACGGGCTGCAGGTTGGGATCCCCTCAGGGGAAAGCAGATAAGCTCCAGCTCAGTCAGGTTTAATGCCAGGAGAGATAAATTGTCAAGCTTGCCCTTGGTCGTTCTTTTCTTGGTTTATGGTTGGGCTTGCCTTTTATCACTGATATTTTTTAAATGCACTGTCTTCAACAGTTCCCACTTTTTTCTGGAGATTGATGGTTTTGAAAGCAATGCAACTCCCAATAACACCTCTCCCCCCGTGTTTTCCAAACCGATGGATTCAAATATTCGCCCGTGGTAAGTTACAGAGGCACAAGCAATGGTCCTGCTGCAAATATATCTGTTTTCTTCCCAGCAGCTTCCCCTTAATTCTCCTTGGACCTCAGTGCTAGGATTTCACACAACTTTTCAAAACTTTTAGTCACTTCAAAGACAGAACTTTACCGGAGATTTATCTTTGGCTTTATCCCGTGCTGTCGTTTGCACGGAATAAATCAGGCCTCAGATCTGAATAAATTTTAAATCAGTATTTTTTTAATCTTAGCCTCTTATTAGTGATACATTAGAACAAACTCCATGCTCTCATTTGGGTGTTTTCTGATGTGTGAAGGCCACAGCTTAATTTAGCAAGCCCTGTTCCCAGCTGGCTGCTGACGTCTTCCCTCTATTGCTCATTAACAATCAAACGTGGAAATGCTGAATCTGAAACATTTAAAGCAGCCATTGATGCTGAATGAAGAGAGAAAAATGATGACTGGGAAGAATACACTTAATTTAAAAAAAAAAAAAAGTGTGGGGTGCTAACAGCCAATAATTATGAGTAAGGGAAATATGTAACAAACCTGGCACAGGCCCAGAACGGCCAAAGGTTTTTGTGTCTGAGGGTGTCTGGTCAGCTTTTGGGAATGAGCTGACAGGCTGACTTTGGTTTCAGAGGAGAGGTGTCTACATTTCCCCCTCATTCAGGAAGTGACCTGCACATGTGCTTTGTCACCACGTTACTCAGCTTTCTGCAGACAAGTGACAGATGGAGTAAGAATGGACTCGGAGCTCCCAGCTTTGTTTCAAAGGGAAGGGAATACCTGCAGAGCAGTGCTGAACGCTTGCATTGCTGTCCCTGCATCTGTTTTGTCAATAATTAATAGCTCAGATTCCCTAAATTATTAACTTGAGGTAGTTCATCCAACCTGAACCTCCGAGAAAACAAAAATACAAGTAAGAAACTCATTTATTGCAGTTTTTCTAACTCAGATCTCCTTTTAGGGCTGTGTGGAAATTATGTACAGCAATTACAAAATACCAGTGCCATTGAAAATGCTTTAAATATATCACCTAAATATCTATTTAGGGCTAAGTCCTCAATGTCTTTCAAGTCAGCCACAAAGCACTCCTGAGTTGCCTGCAGTGTTCTGTGTAGTAAATCTTTAGGTAAATCAATTTCATTGTGGGCTTGCGACCCACTCACTGCTACTGATTTAGCACTTGTTTTGTGCCAGATGACAAAGTAAGCATGTGAAAAGGAAGAATGTAAGCTTCAAGCATTGAGGATGATGCATAAAAAGCAGTGATCATTAAAAAAAAGGAAGAAACAAGTTCCCACGGTTTCGGGATAGTGAAATAATATAATAAAACACAAGGCAGATCGCTTTCCTAATGTGGGTTTTTTTTTTTTAATATAATAAAATCCTGTGAGTCTCTTCGTTCTTATCACTCACTTTAAAATTCCTGTGGGAGATAAAATGACAGAATTAAAAGGCCAATGTCAAATTGGACCAGTTTAAGCTCTAGTGTAGGTACTCTGTCCTGCCATTGACTGTTTCTTCATGCAATCTGCCAAAATACCTGCTGATACCTTGGCACGTGTGCTTTTCTGTTCTCTGCAGTGCATCTGGGAATGGGGAAGACATGGACTCCCCACAGTCTCTTCAGGATGATGCCACTGAATACAGCCCTAATGTCGAGAGTTGTGGGTGAGTGGAGACACGAGTATTTCTAAGCACATTTTCAGCTGATTAAATCTGTGGTAGGGTAGGCATTACCTCTTTTTCCTGCCGTGTTTTAGAAACAAAAAGTCGTGTGTGTGCATGCCTTTCTGATTCTTCAGTAATTAAATGCTGAAATAAGCAACTCTAATCTCCCAAATCTCATCTTTAGTGTGAGGATTCTTTATGTACAACGTGTGTTTTATACATAATGGCAACACAGGACCTACACGCCACAGTTAGGCATGGAGCATCTCTGCCTGGGGGAAATGTGAAACCATCCTTTTTCCAGAATAAAGGGCGATCAGGAAGTGGTGTAAGATGTGAGATTAGAAACTCTCTTCTGCTGTGAGAGGGGTGGTGCAGCTGGAGAGCAGCCCCAGGTAACCCCAGCACTGCAGTCAGTTGTGGCAGAGCAAAGAAATATTTCTGAGCCTTTATTCTAGAGGAATGGATAAACTGGAAAAAACACTAAATACTTGGAAAACGTGCTATTTTATTATAAACACCCCTCTCAATAGCCCATTGATTGCAAATAAGCAATGTGAGAAATGTTCTGAGACATCCATGGAAGTGGGGCAAGTTCATGTGGTCTGGGGCAAGCGATTGCATTTGTTTCTCCTCTTGCGAAGAAAATAAAACAAACCAGGATAAATGGAACCAGCAATTTCTTGATGATTTCTCACAATTCAGTGCCAACACATCCCAAGGCCCTGAGCTGACGAGTGCCAGGAAGAAGCTGAAGAGGAACCTGTTCCGGGCAGTGTCCGAGGGGAACGTGGAGGAGCTGCAGCGGCTGCTGGCGGAGCTGAAGGAGCGATCGAGTGCCTGCACCAACCTGCCCGTGCCAGGTGAGCTGTGCAGGCACCTGAGGGAGGGTTGCCAGCTCTTCTGGCAGCTCAGGTGCAGTCTAAACCTGGGAAATATCTTTATTTCCCTGTGAATTTGGGAGTTAGGGCACTGGGATGTCCAACGGGAAAACCAAGGGCGTTGGTTGACTTGGTGCTCAAATGTAAAGTGAACAGGAGGGAGTAATGGTTTGGCAAATAGTTTATGTTCATCTATATCCCTCACCCCTGATGAGCAGAAGCTTAATGAATAGTAATGGTCTAATCTCAGAATTCACTCTTGTAGATTACCTGATGAAAAAGTTCACAGCTTCAGACACCGGCAAAACTTGTCTGATGAAAGCTCTGCTGAACATCAACCAGAACACAAACGAGATGGTGAACATGCTCCTGTGCTTTGCAGAGGAAAATGGCATTTTGGAGAGATTTATCAATGCAGCATACACAGAAGAGGCATATAAAGGTATTGCCATCTGATAGCACTTTCAGGTATAGGGCTCAACTTGCCATCCATAAAATAATGATGGTTTAAATCCCTTAAACCAACTTTTGTCCATTATCACCGGTGCCATCCCTTGTGAAACATCATTAATGTCTGAGTGTGCTTGAGAGACTCAGCCCTAAATTCCTGTGTCTGTTTTTTCAGGCCAGACAGCTCTAAATATTGCCATAGAGAGGAGACAGTATGAAATCACCCAGAGCCTCATAGAAAAAGGAGCTGATGTCAATGCTCATGCCCAGGGTGTTTTCTTTAATCCCAAACACAAGCATGAAGGCTTTTATTTTGGTAAGTGGAATTGAGATATTTCTGGAAAAGTTAAGAAGGAATACCCAAAGTTTTATAAAACAAAAGCTTAAACCAGTACAATCAATATGTAAATGTGCTTTCATATATTAAGATGCTTAACACAATATTTTCTCTTCTGATTTGAATGCTTGAAATAAAACATGACCACTTGTTGCATTTTATGATTCTGTAGGTGAGACTGCTCTGGCTTTAGCTGCATGTACCAACCAGCCAGACATAATTGAACTGTTAATGGACAATGCCAGGACCAACATTTCCTCCCAGGATTCCAGAGGAAACAACATCCTCCATGCATTAGTTACTGTGGCCGAGGACTCCAAAACCCAGAATGACTTTGTGATCAGAATGTATGATATGATTCTGCTGAAAAGTAAAGACAGAACTCTGGAAACCACCAAAAATAAGGAGGGTTTGACACCACTGCAATTAGCTGCAAAAACTGGGAAATTAGAGGTGGGTGTGATTTTAGTACCATCAAGGAGAAACTGGTGCTCTGACACATCTCTTTCCAGGCTGGTTATGCTGTTTTGTATCAGTATTTGGTGAGCTAATTTTGTTCAAAACACAAACAAATATTTCCACTGCAATGCTGTTTTTATGCCTCAAGGTTTCTCTGTAACTCCCCCCTCTATACAAACTACACAAGCTGTTTAGAACCAGCCTTCTGTAGTACAGAAATTCTGCATTTACCACCGAAGCATTTCAGAAAACTCGCTGGAACTGCTCTGTTGTGCTGCCGTAGAATTTGGTTTGCATAAATCAACTGCCGTGTAAAGAATTGGCAATGGGATGATTTAGAAAGTAATTAAGTTAAAGGAAGGCATAAATGAACGCGTGGAAAATCGTGCTTTCATGCTGACACATCTCTGACAGGAAATCTGAAGGCATTACAAGCACTGTGCTTACTTCTTAGAGGTTTTTCATCTCCAGCACCCCTTGCTGAATAACACAACTACAAATACATTAAATTGCACAACCGTAATAACAGACAAGAGGGGGGAGTTTGGGCAAGCATGTTCATGTGCTGTCTCCTTCCCCAGGAACAGCACAGCTGCTGACAAATGATCCCATTCATGTTTTAGATTCTGAAGTACATCCTGAGCAGAGAGATCAGAGAGAAGCCCGACAGGAGTCTGTCACGAAAATTCACAGACTGGGCCTACGGTCCTGTTCAGTCTTCTCTGTATGATCTGACAGAGCTGGACACCACTGCTGACAACTCAGTGCTGGAAATCATTGTCTATAATACAAATATTGGTGTAAGTGACCTCTTTTTAAATAAAAGATGTATTTTTGCTGGCAGTACACCCATTTCAGACGTGTCAGCCTATGCAACCAACTGAATTACTTGTGAGCAGTATTTTTTGGTTCTCAGGGGTTTTTTTATCAGGAGCAAGGTAAATTTCATACCTCTGGACATTGTCAGCAAATGTGCTGTAAGCAAATATGCATTAAAATCCTGAAACACAAGTTAGGTATTTAGGGAGTGTCTTTTCCTACATTTGAAGCCTTAATCTGCCTTGCATAGGAACATAAATATGGCCAAGCTGGTCAGACCAAATCAACTTTACTTAACAGGTTTGTATTTTAGGTGTTTAGGAGTGTTTGCTTTCCAAAGCCAGAATTTTACATTTGTTGAATTCAAATCCTGCCACAAAACTTCCATAGGAAGCAGGACCAGAAGTCCACAGGAGAGTTTTAGCTCAGTCATGATTCACCAGGCTGAGAACAGCATCTTATCCCCAGCAGGAGGGGGAGTTGTCCCTTTGTCCCTTCTCAGGGCGAGTCTGACACAACCCTGAGCACAGAGGTGTTTCTAGAGCAGCAAGGATGGAATGGAATGAAACACACAAAATTCACGCCTGAAATTCAGTTTCCTTACAGGCAGCAAGTTGAAATACTTGATTTTTTTAAAAAAAATTTCTTTCTTTCTCCTCAGAATCGTCACGAAATGCTGACTTTGGAGCCTCTGAATTCACTGCTGAGGATGAAATGGAAGAAGTTTGCACAGCACATGTTTTTCATGTCCTGCTGTTTTTATTTCCTGTACAATGTAACATTAACATTGGTTTCCTACCACAGGCCTAATGAAAATGTAGTGAGTACAGCAGCTGAATCTCACCAAATTTTACTGACTTAAAAGGCAATAGTATTTCCTGAATTGTATTTAAAATGCTAAACCAAAACCAGATATTGGAATATCTGGGTGTAGAAGAGACCAGGTTCTCCCACATCAGCGTGGGAGCATCACATTTGCATTTTGTGGAAGTGACCCAAAATACAAACACATGATACAAAGACTGTTAAATTTCTAAAGGTGTGGAGAGGGAATTTTGTTTTTCCTTTAAGAAAGAAACTTCTGATATTTCAGTTACTTCTGTTAGAGGGTTGATTGTGCAAATACGTGAAGAAAATTCTCACTGGAAGGGAAGAAATAGTGAATGCAGAGAATTACAGGTGTGAGGGTTTCTGTTGCTTTGCCTTTTGCCCTTCAGGGGTGGAACTGAGATTTCCATTCTGGATTTGTCTTGCAGGCTCCTCCTTATCCACTCGCTCTGACCCGCGGGGTGGGGTGGCTGCAGTTGTCAGGACAGGTGATGGTTATGTTAGGAGCAATATTTTTAGCCATAAAAGAGGTAAGACTTTATTAATAACAAATCTGTAACAAAATACATAAAGAACTTCTCTAAATTTATGAATATGCTGGTGCTGATATTGGCAAAACACCTGGAGTATCTTTCATATGTGCAATTTTTAAATCTTTGGCACAATCACTTATCCCGAATGACCCTGGTTTTATAGATTTGAATACAACTGTGACATAAACATGAGGGTGTTTTCCTTTCAAGCTCTCAATGCAGAGATCTGATATTTGGGATAACATCAGTATGGTCAAATTATTGGCTTTAAGGACAATCTTATTGCATCTTGTAATGAAAATCCCATGGTATAATTTTGCCATAAACTGTAAGTAATGGCAAATGTAATGAAGTAAGTAATGGCAATTAATGTAAGTAACTGAAATTATGCCGGAGATGACAGAATTTCAAGTTTTGAATTTACAGCCCTATTAAAAAAAAATTAGTTCTGGAAGTTACCATATCTTATCAGTAGGTGGATTCGTTTAGAACACCAGTTAAACTATTTTGAACAAGAGATTTTGAGGCCTGTTTTCTCTCCCTTCCATGCCTGTAATTTCTGTATCTGCCTGCACAGAGTGTAGCCATCTTCCTGCTCAGGCCCTCAGACCTGCAGTCGATTCTCTCTGATGCCTGGTTCCACTTTGCATTGTAAGTCTGACATGCATATATATATATATGTATATTATACTATATATAAAATCCTTCTCTATCTCATGGTCTAAAGGAATGTGCTCCTGTAGCAGATACTCTCTTTTTTCCTCGAAATTATCAGTTTTAGAGGGATGGATGTAAGTTTACCTGTAGCTTTTCTGTAACACAAATGATTGGTTGCTTTGTCAGTGACAATACCAGGGTTGATGTGCATGGAGTGGATTTTTTCCACCTGCTAGTGTCTTCCCTGTTTGTGGAAAATCTGTAGTTATTCTATCAATTCATTAAGCTGAAGCTGCAATTAAATGGCTTCTATGATATTATTATAATATTCTAAGATATTGTTCTAATAAAGACAGATTTTTTTAATGTCTCTGTCAGCAAAATCTGCATTGACCAGATTTGTTTTGGGGAGAATAATTTACCTAAATTAACCTTTAATAAATATAATCCTTATATGTTAATATACTTATACCACTTGCACTGACCTAGTTTATCATTAAACTAGAATGGCAATTTCATGGGGGAGAATAAAAAGCAGCACGAAATAACAAATTAAGCATAAAGAGCAAAGAAATCTTGTTTTCGTATTTTTCCGTTCTGTTGTTGGTTTTGTGCTAGTAATTTCTCTTTTACATATATGTTTGTTTTTTAACAGTTTTATACAAGCTTTGCTTGTGATCTTCTCTGTCTTTTTGTACTTGTTTTCCTACAAAGAACACCTGGTGTGTCTTGTTTTGGCAATGGCCCTTGGCTGGGCCAATATGCTCTATTTCACCAGAGGTTTCCAGTCCATGGGCATTTACAGTGTGATGATTCAAAAGGCAAGTTTTTCTTTTGTTTTCCCTGCCTGATGATACTCTGTTGTTCTGCAATTCAAATCAAGCATATTCAGCAATCATATGTATTTTACACTGAGTCTTGAAATGTCTTATTTCCAGTTTTTATGTATTATTTCAGCAGAACACGCTATTTGTTCTTCTTCAACAGCAGAAGCTAGTTTGTATCTTAGTATTGACATTTTATTACACTGAATATGTGAGTGGCTTGTGTTTTTTCCAGCTAATGTAGTTCTGCAATTTAACTGCATCATAATCTGTAATGTCTGTATTGCACAGAATTAGTCACTCTCAGAGAACACACCAGGCTTGAGATAAAAAAATCAGACCTTTGGGTTTGTTTGCTCAATGGAAGCAGCCTGATGCTTCAGCGTGTGCCTCACCTGTATCCCTGCAGAATTCATAAGCACAAAACCAGTTCTGAATTTTAATTTCTGTCCACTGTTTCATTCCATTTTCAGGTCATCCTGCAAGATGTGATAAAGTTTTTAGTTGTCTATATCGTGTTTTTGCTGGGATTTGGCGTAGGTAAATATTACTGGAGAAAAGCACTGATGCTCTGTGTGAGTAAAAATTTTAGCATTATTATGAATAAGAACCCTATTTTCACGATGAGAGCTCATGTTGGGGTTTCTTCTGGATGTTAAGTTTAGATGTGAACAGATGAGTGATTTGGCTTGGTCTCAAATCCCTGGAATTTCATTTGGACATGGGCTCTTTCTGCTTCCTGGAGCTGTCATCTGGCTGCTGTGTGTGGCTGGGCAGCTCTGGCTCTCTTAAGCATTTTGAATTCTTTGGGGTGAAATGCCCTGTACTCCTAAATAACGACTGAAATTTCCTCCTGCTTTCTTCCCAGCTCTTGCTGCGCTGATTGAGACGTGCCAGGAGGGCGGGGAGTGCCATTCCAACAGCAGCCTGGGACCTGTCCTGATGGATCTTTTCAAGCTCACCCTGGGGCTGGGTGACCTGGAGATCCAGCAAAACTCCAAGTACCCCGTCCTGTTTCTCCTGCTCCTCATAACTTTCGTTGTGCTGACTTTTGTTCTTCTCTTAAACATGCTGATTGCGTTAATGGGAGAAACAGTGGAGGATATTTCTAAGGAGAGCGAGCACATCTGGAAGCTCCAGGTTTGTCTGGGAGTTTGCTTGGTGCAGTACAGGTGCTTGAGCTAAACCCCTCGTGCTGCCAGAACAGGGTGGGTGTAAGCAATAATCCCCATTTGGGTGTGAATTACAGAAATAACTACTCCCAGTATTAGAGAATTGTAATAATTTTGGAATTAACGATCCTAAGGGTGATACCGTGGCTTGGATTTCCAACCCGTGCACTGTCACACACCTTCATGGCTTTCATTCCCCTGGGTATGTCACAGGATGATGTGTTCCACTATTTTTCCAGGAATCTGTGAATCCCTATTTGCACTAATTGTCAGTGATGTGTTATTTGCTGCTGTTGGTGTTGGCTGTGGGTGGAGGCTTGGGCTGTTATAAACTGCAAACTGTGCATGCTGTGAAATCAGACCATGGCTAACCATACTCATGTTACTGTTTACTGTCAACAGAGAGCCAGGACTATTTTGGAATTTGAAAAATTCTTGCCAAAATGTCTGAGGAAAAAATTCCAGCTGGGAGAACGGTGTAAAGTGGCTGAAAATGACACCAGGGTGTGTTTAAGGTAAAGCAAATTAGAATCATGTGCTGTCAATTCTGCTCTCTTTCTGCTGCTTCAAGGTTATTTCTCCTCAAAACCCTCTTTAAAATATTTCTATTATCTCTACAAATTATGCTATATGTACCAAAAATATAATTTGGTTTCTTTTTCAGTTGTACCCAATTGTTTAAATAGGGGAAAAAGGATAAATTTTTATGTAGACAATCTTTTGGTAAGAAAGCAGATTTTCATCTTCATATGTTTTTTGTGTAGAAGCATCAAATCTGCTTGCAGTAAATGTCACTTTATCATAATCTTTGAATGTCAGCTTAAAAGCAATCATAGTTAAGTTGATTGGTAATTGATGATTACCGTATTAAAGAACTGTGCTGTTTAATGAAAAGTACTTAAACATTTCAAGATTGTACTAACAATGTGTGAAATTATGAAGTAGTCTTGATATTATTCTCATGTTCATATAGTGCCTAACACTGCAAAAGACATCCAGGCTTTCAGTCCCAGCAAAGCAGGTGGTGGAGTGTGACAATCCTAGGCAGGAATAAAGGGGGAAGATCAGTGATGTAGCTGGGGGATGATGCATGGTGATAACACAATTTATGTACAATGTAAACAGGATTAATGAAGTGAAATGGACCGAGTGGAAAACCCATGTTTCATTTATTAATGAAGATCCAGGGCCAACAGGTACTGTGGAATTTTATGGCACCCTGTTTGCAGAATCTTTTCTTCTTAGAAATGCTTTGATACAGTTTTATACCTTTAAAAATATAAACTCTTGTATTAAACCACACATTATTGCTAGAGAAACTAATGGTTAATATGGCAGTGGCTTTAAATTACTTTTAAAGGCTTGGAGAGAGGGTTGCTTACAAACAAGTTTTGTAATAGATATACTGGATGACATAAATGTTGGCCAGGAAATCCAAGACATCCATCTGCTGCCAGGGCAGGAGTGTCCTGGAGAAATGAGCTCCCTCTGGGGTGAAAAATTCCTGTAGAAGATATGGTAGCAAACTGAGAACTTGCTGTTTAAATAAAGACATGTTTTTAACAACAACAACAAAGTGCAAAACTCTGATCTTGCCTGTACAGTTTCTACCATATCCTGTTTTGTTTACAATGCATTTTTTTGCAGATCCAAGCAAAATTCAAGATAATTCAAGAACTAATAGCAAAAACACCCTGAATACGTTTGAAGAAATGGATGATTTGCCTGAAACTTCTGTTTAGTTGTGCTGTGCTTGACACGTGGCTCTTCTGAAGGTTGAAAGCATCAGCAGTGGATGCTGAAAGCTTTGTGGCTGTTTTGGCCAGCTGTAACCAGCTGGAACACAAACTTTCAGTGACACAGTCTGATGGCTTGAACCCATTTAATCAGAGCAGCTGAGCTGAAATAAATGGGACTATTTCACTGGGTCAGTTCTGAGCCTCTCAAACTGTTGCTGTCCCAGTTTGCCTGACACTCCGTAAACTTGGCTCAAGATGTTTAACTGGATAAAAAAGGTCAAATGTGAGCTATTTCTTCCTTTTGTGGAAAACTAAGGTCATCATGGTCCCAATCTGCTGATTTTTGGAATCTCTAACTCATGAGAAACTCATTTTGTACACTAAGAAAGAAAAAGTTAAGTTCTTGTGGAGAAAAGCAAAGCATTTCAGTTCTGAAGACAACTAAATGAAGTACGTTATTTTGAAATAACAATGTTCTGGGCACGTTTGCAGCTTTTGCATTGGCTGTCAGTGTTACTGGAGGCTTGGTCCCACAAGTTGGAAAAAGCCTCCTCAGGTCCCAGGAGCTTTGCTTGATCTGTTTTCCTCTGTGCAATCCCCAGGGTGTAATGTGGAGTTTACTGCTGTTTGTTTATTCCTGTGTCTGTGCCTCCCCATAAAATAACAGGGCAGAAATAGAATTCCTGATGGAGGATATTTGCTCCAGTCACATCATCTTTACTTTTCCTCCTTGGCTTTTCCGTGCTGTTGCATCTTGCTCCGTAAAAAGTTACCACACTGGATTCATTCTTCTGAATTAATTTTTGCATTCAACCACTTCAGGAAAATAAGAAGTCAGTATTTCTTCTCAATATGAGCAAAATGAGTTAAATGCAATGCAATTCCAGACTTCATTTTTCATTCAGAGGACTCTGTAATGCATTTCTGTAGCTCGTATTTCACTACCTGTGATGACCAAGTACTATGAATTATATTTTTAGTTTTCTATTTTATGTGTGTTTATATAAGGAGAAACATTTGTTCTGTGTACTTTTAAATTTCAATTAACATGTGTCTCCAGTGTCATGGCTTTTCATCAGAATTATTCATGTGGTGCCTGTTTAAAGGTGCTATTTTAGGTAAGACTCAGGGGAACTCAGTTCTGTGTTTGAATGATAATAAGAATTGCATTGGATTTTGCAGCTGTGGGCAAAATGATCCAAAAGGCTTTCTTAAGACAGAAGAGAGCATGAGGGAACCCTCCAGTGGGAAGGATAATGCAAAGATATTGACAGGGATGGTGAACGTGGGTCCTGCTGCCCAACCAGCCTCCTACAGACGCTGTGTCCTGAGTTTCCAGCCATGGCCTGGATGGATGGGATACAAAGGAAACTGCAGTTGTGTTCTGGCAGGGCACAGGAATTGGAGGGGAAGGACACTTGTGTACCCACAGAGCCCGTAACACCTGAGCACTGTTTGGCTTTCCTCAGTAGGAGATGTGAGGACGAGAAGAAAAATCCTGGCAGTCTTGGACTCTTTGATCTCTGCCGGTGAATTTTGCACCGAAGCTGCCAAGGGAGGACTGCACGGGTCTGTTTGGATTCTTTCAGCGCCAGTTTTCGTACCAAGGCAAAATACCTCTTCACACGCACTCAGGAACCAGGCTGAGCCACGAGGCTGCGGTCACTGGAAACACAGAGACCCTTGAGCTGTGCTGAGGCCACTCTGGGCTGTGAAACGGGGAAGGCACAAAAACCCCTAAAAGAACGGGCTGTGCCGCTGTCCGGGTACAAAACTGTGTGGATGAGCTCAGCAACAAGCTGGGGGTTGTTTCTAGAAGCTCTCACTGAGGAAATACCCTCCTTGTGTGGCCTCAGAGCTCGGCCACCTCGCGTGAACCATCTGCTGTCTCCAGGCTCTTACCAAGGACGCTCTGAATAATGACTACAGCAGGTAATTCTGTGCTTTTTATACCATGTTTATTTAAATTAAGGAAATAAAACTTGCCATTCAATACACATTCTGCCCCGTGGTTTTATTTTATTGCCGAAGGAGTTAAACAAAGGTAAGGAAAAAATAAATTTAGTAGTAAATGAGGATGACATCACTTTTCAAAGGTAGAATATGGGAGTTATCTGGACAATTAATCTTTCAGTAAATAATTAATGTATCCTTATGCAAAGTTCTTAATGTTTATCACCAAATTGTCAGATAGATTAAAAACAACTTTAGAAAATTAATTAAACCCCCATTTTTTTCTCTTTTTAAGATGTTATGACAGACTTTGTCTCTACAGACACAGAACAAGTCTTCCCATATGGAATTATTCCTAATTTTCATTCTGAAATGCTCAGGTATGGTTTGTGCGCTGCTCTTCATCAAAACCACAGTAACTGCCTAAATATTGCCTTAAATGAGAAACAGCTTGAATTAATTGAAATAATACACTGAAATGTAAAGCTTTTTGGACGGTATTTCTCTGAAATCCTGGTTTTAGCTTGTTTTTCTTTGTAAGTATAAAAATAAAAACAAAACAAACCCCAAGGCTTTCACTTCAGCACAGTGGGGGTCAGTCACATATGCAGATAATATCATTTATTATACACACCCTCCCCCTGTTTCTCTCTGCCCAGCTTTTCCTGTGTCTCACATTTTGTGTTTACCTGAGGAATTAATTTCAAGGATCAACCCACTGTAAAAAGTGTTGGTTATTGAGGTTTGGGGTTATGAAGTAGAAAAGCTGTGATTTTTATATACAATGTAGTACTGTGGATGAGCTTCTTCATAAAAATTTCATAAAAATATTTATAAATTCTTTGCTTTGTTATTAGAACAATAAACAGAGTCATAATCAGCATTCTGACAATAGGTCTCAAAGTGCTCAGCAAGGTTAATTAAATTACAATTTAAAATTAGATTCTGCATTTATTTATCCCATGAGTTACTACTGAATGACCCTGGACTTCACAAAGAAACCCACTTTTAGTAGGAAAATTCTTTAATAAGCTCTTAAGAAGTGCTCTGGTCTGAGACTGATGACCTGAGGTGTTTTGCAGTGAGTTTGATTTTCTCTGTTGTTACAAAAGCTTGTTTCTTTTCGTAATATGCAGCTTCATTAATAAATGTTGGATAGACTGTACAGTTCCCCTGATATGGAATCACTTCTCCATCAAGAGTCAAAAATAGAGGATCACCATTCTTCAGTGGCTGCCAGTCTTGATCCTGAGGGAAAGAAAATAAATAGAATATATTTACTTTCAAATTTTTGTATATTTTATGTGATCCCTGCTAATTTCTGCAGTTTATGGCAAAAGCTTTTAAAATAATTCCTTTTCATCTTAATACATCATTTTATGTGTCTGGCCCTCATTTTCAGAATTCACTGGTAAAGTGAGCTAGAAGGAAACTGCAGCTGTTCACAACTGATTGAAAACAGACACTCATTTTAGAATTAAAAATTAGATTTATATTTTAAAATATAAGCTATCCTATTGTCTTTTTCTTTGTAGTGATTTTAGATTTAGTGATTCCCAAGACAGTTCCTGAAATAATGAATGTATGACCTTAGTGAGAGAACCTAACCCTAGGGGAGGTCTAAAGTATTCAATAAAAACCATTGGCAATATTGGCATTTTAAATATTTATTACTAAAACATACAACAATGTAGCAGAAGCAACACGGGAATAAATAGAAAATGTCACAAATGGAAACTATTCAAGAATTTACCTGTAGTTTAGGATGAATTATAGCAATAATTTCACCATTCTTATTCCTGGGATAATCTACTTTCTCCTTTATTTTAAACACCTCAATTGTGCATGGTGGAAATTCCTTGCCTAGAAAGAATAAATGTAATTTAATGTCAAGATGAAAAACTGCCTGTACAAAAGAACACTGCATTATTTACTCTCTGTAGAATGGCTCAAAGCATCAGGTTGTCCCCCAAAAACCAAGTTGCAGGAAGATGGTCCAGTCAGGTATTGGAGCATATGAAGTCCAGGTCTAAATTTGCCACTGAAATGTTACTTTTCACTTAAAAAGACCCATTTGTAGATGAGGAAATCAAGGAAAGGTCTGTTTGCTAGTGTTGCACAGCACAGAGTGGTTTCAGTGGTATTTAATCTTTACTATTCCAGCACAATAATGGAAATTCTGCTGTGCATAACTGCATGGTTTTCCTTCTGCTTCCAAAATAAAAACCAACCCACTGACAAAATATACTCTGAAATAATTAAAACCACTTATTTTGTCAGAGTGTATTTTAAGTAGTGCACAGGTCTGACTTTAGTTTTAGAGAACAATTCTCCCCCCACCTTTTACCTGTTTAACTGTAAAAGGTTATAGACCAACCCATTTTTAAAAACATTCTCCTGAAATAGGCCACTAACACGACACAGGAAGCCATAATTTCTCATTACCTTCATTAAAAAGTTGCACAAAATCAAGGCCATGTTTGACCATCTTCCTCATTTTGTCTAAAACATCAGCTCTAGCAACACCTTGTGGCTGGGGCCCCACCTCGACACCTGTTTGGGGATGAGGGAGATTATTAATGTCACTTAATGTCACCATCACACATCACATGCTTACACTGCACAGCAAAAATAAATACCTGATAGGTCGGTTTTTAATGTTTAAGAGGGATTGTAAGGCACAGAATTATGTGGGTTTTTTAAGGCAAGCAAGTCCTTCTTATATATTAGAAATATTTTCTGCAAGAAGTGGGTTAGTTGAGTTTAAGGATTTCCATCTGGCTTCTGCAAGCCAGAACTCTGATTCTGTAAATCAGAACTCTTTAGAAGAAGGGATAATCACATACACTCAATTTGGTAAATGTATTGTCAAACAAACAGCTTCTGGTGATCAGAGCACTCTGCAGAAGGCAGTGAACACATCTGAAAACAGCCATATTTTAAAATCACTTATGGTGGGTTGGAAGAGCCCTTAGATTTGATATTTACCAACAGGATGTTTTGCCACAGATCGAGTTGTTGCATATTTCAGGCTGGGATGTTCAATCAGCAGAACAGGACAAGGTTCTGGAGCCAAAGCGTTCTGTGGAGATGGTTTAAAAAAGCCTTTGTTATGCAAATGGTTTAAAATGTGGTGCCACAAAAGATTACTGATGCAGAAGTGATTTACACAATGTCTTCAATATGTTGCCTTTATTTCAGGGCCCTCAAGGAAGTAGGACATCTTTAGAAAATGCACAAAGCTGTGTTTGTTGGTGTCTGTTCCATTAACTGATGCCAGGCAGCTCCGCTGAACCAGAACTGAGCACAGCTCTAGTCTTGAACTGCCAGCAGAGAAAAAAAATCTCCTCAGCACGGTTCCAAAACTGAAATACCATAAAGCAGATTTCAACTATTTTATTTTGGGTTAGACTCCAACTCCCTTATGGGGACACAGATTGGGAATTAAGCCTTATTTTAATCTTTATTGGCATTTTTGCTACTTGAGGCTTCTTTCTTGATTACTGCCCACCATTACTCTTCGTATAATTTTAGTCATAAGCTTTCTAGATCTTTTATGAGGATATTAACAGAATACATGTAGTAAGAAAAAAAAAGTGTTAAAAATGACCTCGTTTCTAAGGAAAAAAAATTTTTAAATTCCATACCATTGGCCCAACCTGGATTCCATCAGTCACTGTCCAGGTCACCAGAATTCAACCAAATTATGCTTAAACCAGCACTGCTGCAAACCTCACTCTATCAAAACTTAGCAGCTTCAGGAGCAGCAGAATCAAATGGCTTCTAAAGACACTTCACTGATAAGGGAACATTTGTCATTACCTACTTCCATTATTTTTTACAGATCTTTATTTTAATGAAATTAATGTTTAACTATTTAGCATGTGTGACCCAAATTTATCCAAGTTCCTGACAGATCAGTGTGAAAGCAGATTAAACTGCATTAATTTTCATAGATGTTATTATAAGTATTCCTCTTTGCCCATCAGTCTTTAATAATGCTCATTCTAATGCAGGAAGATATGGTGAGTTTAAATCTGAATTACCTGATATTATAATCAAATTAATAATTGCCTCTGATTTAAAAAAAATCATCCTATGAGTAATGAAATATTTTAAACAGTTTTGCACAAGAAAAATAGTATATTTAAAGAAACTACAAAATAATATATACTAATACAACATTACAACTAATAATCTATTTTAATAGTTCATTTAAATTAGTTTTACCTTGATATAATGAACCATTTGAATTGTAAAGTCATCCCTGGAGTTTTCAAGAATAATGGTACCACCCATGTTAGAAGTGGTGTTGTGAAGGTCAAAAATAAGGTCATAGGCATCATCACTACCTTTGGGACCAAATATATGATTGATTTCCTGAGCCCTCCTCACTTCATATGGAATATCTTCCACCACTGGCCTGCTGTTAATATCAGCACAAAGAAATTAGTAAGCTCATTCCATGGCTTTACAATCAACAAAATACGTATTAGCCTTTTCTTTTTACTTTGATTCCAAAATTGACTGGAGTTGAAATCACCTGTTTAATTACCAAACTTAAAATTGGCTGAATTTGTTGAAGAAAGCAAGTATGATTGTCTTGTAATTGTCTTATTACTATGTGTCTTGTGGAGAAGAATTCAAAAAATTGGAATTATTTAATCAAATTTTGGCTGGAAATGATTTATTTCTCCTTACATCCCAAAATTTCCCCCTATGCATAGAACTAAAAACTTATCAACAACATAGAGCACTTTTATTTCTTGTTTTCTCATAACCTGATCAGACCTTTACAGTCTATTCCTTTAACATTTCTTCTTTAACGTTTCTTCACCTAAGACTGCTAATTAATACTTTTTATTGAAGCCAATGGGACTTCCACCAGTACTTTCAGTAGTATCAGGATTTCACTCTCCTTTTTCTTATTTTGTAAAATAATTTGTAATCTTGAAGGTTCTACACTTAAGGGACCAGGGGAAGGTACTCCAAACACTCAGTAGTTCTGTAATAGGTCCAGGCACCTTCATGGTATTTACTGAGAAATATTAGTTAAAATATGAAGACAGCCTGCAGGTGTCTCAATCTGGTGTTTTTTCAAGTGTTCTGTGTTCAAAACAGCTGAAATCAAGCACAACCACTCTTTCTTTGGTATGTTTTTCCAAAGTAAACAATTAAAAGAATGGCCTCAATGCTTATGTGTTAGCATCTGCTTATCTTAGATACAATAATCAACAGCAAAATTCTAAGATGAAAAGCCAGATGGAAAGATGTGTAGGGGAAGAATAACTGTGCCTGCAAAATATATACAGTAAGTATTTCTTTTTGTGATATTCACCTTTACCATTGAAATTTTTCTGAAACAGAATTACCTGGTTAGAAACTATACCAAGAATGTTTCTATAGCAAAGTACACCTCTGGAATAGATGTCTCAAAAGCACAGAAACATCAAATCCTATTAAAAATGTAAAATCAGTTACTATTTTACAGTAATTATAGACAGTATTTATTTTAAAATAATGAGTCAGTTAAATTACTGAGGTTTTTGGCTATGCTTTTGCCTTAGAATAGATTATTTCTAACTTCAAGTTTTTCTAATTTCAAGTTTTCACCTTTTGCCATACATAACTGGAATTAAACATGCTTCCCTGATTTCTGTGCCATTCTTTCAGATACTCAGATGTCTATGTTTAAATTGCTTTTATCTGCTATTTCTTGGAAGTCTAATTGTATTCAGAAGAGCTCCCACACTGAATTGCACAAGACACGAGAAATAATGACTCTCTGACTCAGAACAGTGGTACTCCAAATCACACAAATGCAGCTCATTTAATGCTAATTTAAAATGCTGTTTAAGATATAATGTGTTGGTTTGAGACTGATTTTACCAGCAACAGAAGCGAATCTGTTAACACTCATGCAATTTGTTCTTTTTCTGGGTTAAAGGTCAGTAATTTCAGTTCTGTGACTGCACTGTTAAAGTAGTAGGGGAACTTGTGTTCAACATTTTAGTCTGGGAAGTATTAAACTTTAAAGAGGAGGAAAGTAAAACAAGAGAAAGCACAACTGCTCTTACCCAAGGCTCTCGGGGTCAAAAACCCGGTTGAGATCACAGTCAATGTACCTCGTGCACCTCTCCACAGCCCTGGGGTTGGTGAGGAATGGTTTCACTTCCACTCCTGGTCTCTGGATCTCGGCTCCATCCTGCTGCCAGTGCCCGACCAGGAGCACCCCCGATAATTCATTGCCGTGAGTGCCCCCGAAGATCCCGACCCGTCTCACCGGGGCACACGGGGAACTCATGCTCTGCAGCAGCTCCAGCACTTGCTGAGGGCAAAACACAGAATAACGCTCAAGGAAAACTTTTGTCTCTGGGGGGGGGTGAAAAAAATTCTTTCCAGGAGGAGATTCTTTCTTCTGGTTAGGTCAGATGCAAAAGAAAGTGAATGAGTTTCTCCCAACAGTTCTCAACTCCTGTTTTGAGGCGGGATTTTCCAACCTGACCCACCTCCTTCCCCAAGGAGCCTCCCCTCCAGTTTCCGTATTTAGTAACATCTCCAAGGCTGTTAATGGCACTGTTACACGGTCCAAAAGTTAACTCTGGGCAGTCTTTATAATATGTGATCTATAGGTAAATCCTGTACTAATGAACAGTGGAAAACATTGTTTTTACACTTAAATATCAGGTATTTTTGCACTGCAAACTAGGTATAGCAGGTATTCTCATGTATAAGTTACATAAGTATTACAGTATACGAGGGCAGAATGATTTAAAGTGAGCAAACCCAGCAAAGTAAGAATTTTATCTTGGCTCTAGTCCAGCACATAATGCTGAAACATCAACTATTTTCATCTAAAAAAAGCCAAGAACAGCTGAGTTCCTCAAAGCATGTCGTGGCTTGTACGACCTTTTTTGTTTCAGAAATCCGAAGAACAGCGATTAGAAGGAACACGAGCTGAAATTACAGTGCAATTTATCCACGACTGACTTACCCAGAGTTCTGGCTCCAGTTCTATCTTGGGATCTGCTAACACAGACCTCTAACACATTGAAACAACTTTGCCAGGGACAACCCTCTAACTTCTGCAGTCTCTCATTAAAAAGGAAACAGATCTAAGACCGCGATGGGACAATAGCTCTGTTCTCTCCCCAAAAAACTTTAGTCAGCAACTTTTCTTCCATTTCCAAAAGCGTTCAGAAAGGCTTCTGAAGCTTAAGCCAAAGAGGAGCTGTAACTTCCATCCTGAGAATCAAAACATTTAGAATAAAAGGTCTTATTAACAGAAAAATAAGCTTTATCGCTGTAAACGACAGAAGTATTTGCAACTGGGATCCAACACATGATATAAACATAACAAATATTAGATTGCAAGAGAATAAAGAATGTTTATTGAACAATTCCTTTTTATTAAGATTATACTCCACTGACTGGAGAGAGTATTTGGCTAATGCCTGGGAGAGGCTTTATAACCCTGACTGACTGACTGTAGTAAAGTTCTGCCAGGAATATAATTTCTACAAAAGCTGCACTCTCTGTTTTGGTTTATGCTTTCGGATTTTCTGAGCCTCACAAGCGAGTTAATACAGAGAGACTGTTTACTTAAACACTCAACTGTATTACTCTGTACTTAGGAGCTGTCAGATATTTAATCAGAGTAAGTAATTTATTAAACAAAGCAGTAAAGTTGTGTTTTACAGCACTGGACAGTCTGTACTGTCCTTTGACCCCTGCTTCTTCAGCAGTGGTGCTAGAATGGTGAGTGACACAACACCCCAAAACACAGCTCACACTCTGAGTCTGGGTTTGCTGAATTTAAGCACAGCAGCAGTTCGAAGAGTAAACAGCAAAATGCAAACATGCAGGGCTGGAACACATAGTTTATCTTTTATTGCTGCTGGCACTGTAATGGTCGTAATTCCTTCCACAGCGCTGAATGAAACACAGAGATCGTCTGTGCGCTTACTTAACATGCAAGAAGTTTGTCTCCTAAGAAGAGTGTTTTTAGGACAGAGACAGTGAATTTCCAAACATGAGTTTAGGAACTAAATCCATGGAAGCTTCTTTTATCCCCTTGAAGCAGTTCCCATCCAAACACTTTAACTCCTGGCATCCCAGGACCTACCAATTTGGGGATAAATACAGACACGTGGAAAGTTTTCAGTCTTCAGGGTTAAACACTGGGAACCATCCCTTGTTCCTGTGCTTTGCCAATACTCACACTCTTTAAAAGGATGCGGGATATTTAGTTTAGTAAGAATCCAGCTTGGTTTGATGTGCTACATAATTGGTATTTGGGAGCACTTCTGAAAGCTTGGAATGTGTGTCACGAGCTGGAAAATATATGTAATTATAGAAAGTAAATGAAACGAAGCTTAGATATTAAAAGTCTCAAAGATAAATATACATATACACACACACAAGAAGTGTAACATGGCTCAGAGCCTTCCAAGGCTGAAGGAAAACGATTACTAAAACAGCACAGGATCCAACCGTGCCAAGCACTCAGATTTTAAACAGAAACCAGCCATGTGTAAACGCCAGAATGGCTTAAGAGACAAACAAGGTGAAGAACGCTGTTAGTTTTATTTACAGCCACGTTTGTGTCCACACACCTGTGGGGATTCCGCTCCTTCCCCGGGTTCTCTGAGGGTGACACCACACCTCGGGGGCGGGGGTAATTAATGAAATCCCACAGAGGGGGCGGTTAAAGCGTTCTTGTCTCTCAGCCGGGCCCGGCCGCTCCCGCCGCCGCCTCAGCGGGCAGGGAGCGGGGCAGCCCCTTCCCGCCATTTTCGCACGGGCTGCGGCGCGAGCGCGCGCGCGAGTGTCCGTTATTTTTGGCGGGCACCGCCTCAGGGCTGGCCCTCAGCCCCGTCCCTCAGGGCTGTCCCCTCAGCGCTGACCCTCAGGGCTGTCCCCTCAGCCCCGTCCCTCAGGGCTGTCCCCTCAGCGCTGACCCTCAGGGCTGGCCCTCAGCCCCGTCCCTCAGGGCTGTCCCCTCAGCGCTGACCCTCAGGGCTGGCCCTCAGCCCGGTAAGTGCTGACCCTCAACGTGGCCCTCACCCTCATCCCGCTCTTCCTCAGGGCCTGGAATCTGCAAGGAGCAGTTGCGTCTTACGCGTACACCTGTGGATCTTCTAAACTCAGTACAGCTGCTTCTGTGCTTTAGGGCCTGTGTTCGAAGTGATGCCAATCACTGGGGCTGCAGAGTTAAGAGAAGCTGCCATAAAGTCACGTGAAATTTGAATGTGTTTGCAGCATTAATTTGTTTACTTTGTTTATCTGTTTGACTTCCATACAGCAAATTTGGAGTAAGTAATACATTGCTGCCTGTTAAGATTCAGCAAAGAAATGAAAAGGAGTTTAGCTGACACCTCGACTCGCAGCACAGCAGGTACCAGCCCTTCTTCTGTGCTTTCCTGTTCACACCTCCTTATACTTATTTCTAAATATATATATATAAAATACATATAATACATCCATGTATGTAGTAGTCATACAGGATATTCCGTGTTTAGCCCTAAATTCCCACTTCATGAGTGAACTTGCGTGGGTTACCTGTTTATTGAAGCACAGGGTGAGATTTTGGATGGATTCAGGGAACTGGTCACTTAGGGAAAGGTTTTATTCATAGGATTATGTGCAGGACAGAGGGCTAGGAATATAACTCTGTGAGGGAATGGACTGTTACGTGTTTGTGAAATGTAATTCCTATGGGTAATGTAAAATAATTCAGTAGTTTTATTTAAATATTGTAAGTGTGGATTGTGTATACTTTTGCTGTTAATATAGTATTAAATTTAAATTTTAGGTTGTCTGCCTGTACCGCTGTTCAATCAGAGAAAAAGAACTAGACAGCCCCTCACTTCAAATCCACTTAAAAATGAACCAGGTGCTGGTTCTGGGACTCGTAGTTATGACTTCTCCCCCACCTCATTTGGTAAATAAGACATATTTTATTTTTTTATTGCCTCTAAATCGAAATAAATATTACCTTCCTGATTGTACTGTATGAAATCAGACATTGTCTTTATCAAGAACTATATGCATCCTTTATATCTATTTCTGAAAAGTTCATTATGTAAAAATTGTCCTCCAGGAAATTTCTTTCTCCTCTGTACAATTGAGCTTTTTATACTTTGTGCCTAGAGGGAGTTTGACTCTTTGTGTGATGGAGAATGAAGTAGCACTGGCATTTTAAATAGAGTCTCTTGAAACTGACCTTTTGTTTTCAGTTGATTTCAGTCAACATTCAAGTCCTGTGTTACAAGAAGAAACATTTATAAGATGTCTTTCTTGTAGTTCAGAAAGGAACTTCTGTTCTTCAAAATGGGCTTGGAAAGAACAGTGCAGAATTCTGCTTTTAGTGCTTTCATTATGTTTTAATAATGAATAATAAAGTTTAAAAGTTTTCTTAAAATAAAGTCTCTGTTGCTAATAACTCTAATATTTCTAACTAACCATTTTCTTGAGATGCAACCTACTTGTTAGAAGTTGTCTTATAATTACAAATATCAAAGGATCACAATCCCTTTTTTTCTTTTTTCTTCCTCCTTCCTGTGTGAGCCTGTTTGTGGGACATTAAGCAGAGTAGGAGGCCTACACAGACTCATTACCTCTCAGTCTTTTCCATTTTTATCCATATTCAGTCCTTTGTCTTTTGAAAATTAGGCTGGGGAACTGCAAACCCAGAAGCGGATGAACTGCAGAAAGCAGCAAACAGTAGGTATGTAAAAAGCAAGTTATTGGTTGCTTTTTTGATGTTTATTTGGATACTAATTGTTTCACAAACAATCCATGTGTGTCTTACAATAAAGCTGCTGCTGTGCCACTGATACTTTAAACTTATCTTTGAAAGCCAAACAGAACATCCGATGGCTCCTTCCCTTATGAAACCACCAAATGCATCAAAGTTTAATTTTGCAAATGCTGGAAAAAACTTGGCTGCCTGCAGGTTGGTGAAGTCTTTAATGTCTATTATCCTTCCTTTTTGTTCTTATGTGAAAATGCATCTTACGTTTTCCCTTATGCCTGTAGCATTCAGAGAAACCCTTTTAATATCACTCTCAGAGGAAACCTTGTTTATTTCATTTTAGAGTTATGAAAATATGTGAATTTTGGGTCAGGAAAGATCCCTTACAAGGGCAGGACAATAACTGAGCAGGGTTTTAAGGCCTATTGAAGTCAGATGGATTTGTGCACAGGTGTAATCACTGCCCTGTATGTGGATAAATTTGGTGTATACTCAAGTGCTTTGAGTCTGGATGTATTTAAAGCTAAAACAACAATTTATGGATTGCTTTTGTATACTTTAATCACATATCTGAGTATTCAGAAGAGGTACTGTGATACTGAACTGTTGTATTGCAGGAACAGAAATGAATATACTCCTTTAGGTAACACAGCAGATTCAACATCTGGTAATGGAACCACTCGAAAGTTTGAGAACTTTTCAAGCAGTTTGAAAACTGTCCAGCAGCAAAAACACCCTGAAAATCGTAACCCATCTCAGCTCATCAAAACAGACACGTCCAAAGGACAGTGGCCAGTGAAACCCAACACTGTGTCAAGAAGTCTGCAGGATCATAGTCCAGCATATAAATTTAACTACAATGTTCAGCAAAATAAAGTGAATGAAAACCAATTTGATTGTGTCCCAGAAGACAAAAGTCAGGTAAACCTTACGGGCAGGGTTACTAGGAAAGACACAATGAAGAAAGTAGTAAAGAAAGAAAACTGATGGAAGATGAGATTTTCATCAATCCAAGCTGCCTTAGTGAAACCTGAAGTTTCTGGAAATTTAGAATTGAGATTTTCATAGTGTAATAACCTAAAATCCTCAGTAAACTGTCAGGGAGTTGTTTGTATATTCTGAACAAATGCTCTAATTTTAATGTAAATGCTGCCCATTTAATATAATATATAAATGCCTATGTGCCCTTTAAAATTGCAAGTTTGTATGTCTAACTTAAGCTTTTGTCTTCCTCTGAAAGGAAATTTCATCATCTCAAGTGAAAACTAAAATAAAAAAGAATTCTTTGCGAATCCTGTCTGCAGTCATTCCAAGTGTGAGGCACTGGAGCCAATATGCCTATAAAACTGCACTGTTATTTGAAGTTTTAGGTAAGTATAGTAGATTATAATAATATAATCTGATAATAATGGTAGGGCAACAACAAGAGAGAATTTTTCAATCTCTGAAATAGTTAAAACCACAAAATACTGGCATGAACACCATCTAATTTTCCTTCCATTCAGCTATCAAAGGTGACTGAAACAGGTACAAAATTAACAATTCAGTCATCCTCCACCATTGAAGTTTTTCCATCCTGTTTCTTTCCTTTCCTTGTTTTTGGAATGTGTTAGAATAAATTTTCCTGTTTAGTCTTCCGTAGAGGGATACAGTTTTACAATAATTTTTAATATAATTATTCTAGGAATGATTAATTTTTGCTTAATGGGACAGGCACACTGGATTCTGCAGTCACACCTGGAGTATATGGGGCAAAGAACTTCCTTCTGAGAGATGGAAAGGAGACTCTGCCTTGCGTGTTTTATGAAATTGTGAGTATTCTGTGTCCACACATAACACAGTCACCACTAGCTCCAATCCTTTTTATGAATGCAAAAATAAAACATAAATTTACTGTGTAAAAGGCAGGCTGAATGTTTATACCATATTGTTCCCAAACTAGAGCAATAGTCACTACTTAAGCATCCTCAGACTTCTGTTACAGAAAAAAAGCTGAGACTTTGAGTTTAGCTTTCAAGTAGTTGATAATAGCAACAAAGCCGATGTAAAGGCCTTCTGTTTGATGTAGTCCTCAGAAATCAGCCGTGTGGAAAGCTTTTGTGTTAGGTGATATAATTGTTTTATGTGTTTATTATGCTTTGATGAAGGACCGTGAGCTTCCACGACTAATTAGAGGTCGAGTGCACAGGTGCATGGGAAACTATGATGCAAAAAGGAACATTTTCAAGTGCGTCTCTGTAAGACCAGCAACTGCTCAAGAACAGAACACTTTCCAAGACTTTGTTAGAATTGCAGATATTGAGATGACAGCATATGTAAAAACTATGAATGAAATGTAAAAGTCAAAATGGTTGTCCAAATCCCAGTTTTAACTAATTGTTACCCATAAAGGCTGGACATGCTAAAGCATTTACCAAAGCTACCAGTGAAAATCTGGTTAAATAATTGGAAGTATCACTGTGCTGTGTTATCCAACAAATGTGTGGTATTCATTGGGTTCCCATTTATGTGTTATCTGATTCATGTTTTTTAAAAAAAGTAAATAATCAGTATAATACCTTTATAAAATAACAACAGACCCTGAAGCTGTAGGAAGATTCCCAAGGACACAGAGGAAGTAGAAAAGAAAGAATTATTTGAACACAGAACTTCCTTGCCTTTGCCATAGAAACATCCTTCATGAGGGATGGACCATGTACATGTTTATGTGCCTTTGCCTTCAAACATTAACTTTCATAGATTATTCCTGCTGTTCCTATTTCCTTTTCCCCTACTTCAGAAGCTTTGTAGCAGATCTCTTGGGAATTGCAAAACAAAAGAGTTGTCAAGAAAATAGCAAACAGTATGGGGTTTTTTTTTATTATTTTATTATACAGTGTTGGCAATTGGAAATTTCACATTTAAAATAATTGAAATATTGTATCCAACAAGTCAAATACAGAAAACAGTTAATATTCTAAAAAGGAGCCAGCTAGTCAACGCAGAAACACATTAATGGAAAATACAGCTTTTAGTTACACTTAAAAAATTATATATTTAGAATAAAACTTGAACCTGGTCCAGCAAATTGTAACAGGAAAACGCTTTTACACAGTTTAACGCGCAGACAGTCTTTATTTAAAAAAGTGATCTGTCAGTGTGAGCACAGGCATTGTCAGCAACAGCCCCCTCATGTTCCAGGTGGGATCTAAAGGATGTGCTTTACCAACTGCTGCAAGAATCTGGCATTATCATCTCTGCCTTCAGTGTGAAGAGGGCTCAGAGCATGGATGCTTCAAGGGGAGTTTTGTCAATCCAGTTGTAGAAGTCATGTACACATGTTTGATTCCCTTTAAATATTATAAAATGTTAAAGGAAGCTCCAAATGGAAGCATTAGCTTGACTCATAAAAGGTGCAGAATATTGCAGGATGCAGAGGTTGATGATTTGCACAACAGAAGTTGAGCTTTAAGAAGTAAAAGGTTTGGTACAGCAGTGTTGTAAATTGTAAGACTCTGCTGTAACTAGTTTAAAACTGATTCCAGTTAAGTGATTGATGCTTCCAGTTCTGCACATGTGAAACTTATGTTAATAAGTAATGACAGGAATAGGTCCTTTGTCTACTAGGTGTGTTATGGCTGTTAATAAAAATCTAAAATAATTTTACTTTTCAGAAAGTGTTTAGATCTTTGCAAAAAAAGTTTCTACTTGACACTAACAAATCACTTTTTCTAGTGAAACATTAAGTGAACAGTCGTAAACATTACACAAAACAGAAAAAACCCTACTCAATACAGTTTATACACACTACTCAACATTTTTCAGTTGTTGGGTGCTTTTTTTCTTGACCATATTGATCCTGTCTTGTATAATGGTTCTAGTGTAAAGGCACAGGTTGGTTAGGAAAGAAAAGCCTGCATCTCTGTCTCTCTGCTTTGTGGTGATTATTTTCTTGTTGCATGTTGTTTGTTATTCCTCACTTTTCTGACTCTTACATGAAAGTTATCAATCTCAGCCATTCATTAAAAAAAGTGTAAGACATCACTGAAAGCACATAACTATACAGAAGTGACTGAAATTTATTCTTCTTACTTTAGGGCATCCCTTCAACCTATTTTGTTAAATGTTTGGAAGATTTAATTTCTCAGTCCCTGTGAGCAAAAGTGCAGAGCACCCATGCTCTCTTTCTCAGTGTACTTAATGCTGCATTGGAATCTGTATTTTCAAAGAATCTGCTAAGTTTATGTGCAGAATTTGCTTTTAGAGTGCGTGGAAATGTAACAACATTTATTGACAATTATTTTGGAAAACAATGCAACGTTCCATTGAAGTTTAGAAGGGTGAGGAATGTAAACAAAACTGCAGAAGTCTTTGATGTATATTAAAATAACACAGTGATTGTTCTATCTGTTTGCATTTTCTTACATCCTCAACATGTCTCTGTCTGTCCCTTCATGTACACCTTCTATTAAAAAAAATAAAAATTCAGGAATCAGTTGGACTCAGCTAAGTGAAGAATAATAAATTTGATCACCTGGTTTGTGCCAAAAACAAAACTAAAAAGTACAGCTCTGAATTAAATATAATCTATGTGATTTTTCTTTTTAATAAATAATAGAAAATAAAGGATGAGAATAGAATTAGAATTAAATTTTTATTTTAAATGAAAAAACACAACAGTGGAGTGAGATTAGAACCCAATGTTTCTTTTGCTTAAGGCAATCAAGTGCACTTATTTCAATGCTTGATAGTAATGAATTCAGTGCTATTGTGGAAATCAGACCTCACAAAATTCCCATACAGACTAATGAAATATGGCCATTTGCTAGTTCTGACACAGCATCAGATTTTTTGCTGGTCATGTTCAATAGCATTTCACTTTTCTTTGTTTTTTTACAAACTGGACTCTTAATTGCAATGGAAATACTGGAATTAGTTCATTCTGGCTTGTATTATCACTACAGATAAGGGCCATTGGGCACAGACATTTTTGTAAACAGAGATTTTTTTTCTTCTCAGCCTTAAGTTGTAATAGTTCAAAACATTTTGTTGAAGTCCACCTAGAATTATAATTTGAGAAATACTGAAAACAAATTCTTAGGATTTTTTTTTTCCTGTTGTTAAACTATTAAATCTTCACGAAGCCTTTGGAAGTAGTTAGATCACTCAGAAAAAAGAAATTTCAATTTTACCCAAGACTTCATGATGATGTCTCTAAATCTTGGCAATTAGAGCAGTAATAAAAACTGTGCCCAGAATTTACAACATGCAGGTGCTGCTAATATATATAGATTACAAAGAAACTTTTTTCTTGTATACAATTCTTTTTAGCTATCAATCTTAATTTTAGGCTGTGGCTACTAGTAGGTGCTTTTTTCACTAATCAAAATAATTGTAACAAAATATCGTTATTGATTTTAAAGTTACTGGGTTCATAAAAGTTCTGACATTTAACAATATATCAAAAGTGAATTGAAGCTTTTAAGACTCACAATTTTGAGACACAAAAGAAACTGGGAGGTAGACAGATGTTTTGAGGATAAACTGATTTTTTTTTTGTCTAAGGCATTATGCCATTATATGTTTAGAGCAGTGTAAAGGCTGCTGATTAATCCTATTTCGATTCCAGAGTGTTCGCTGCTCGTGCTTACGGAAGACTTTCAATGCACTTTTGGTCTTTGTCAATCTGACCTTCTCTTCCCTTATCTCCTTTCCTCTCTTTAGCAATACAGCCAACTGGAAGTGCTATAATAATTTCTGCCCATTACTGTAAACAGGAATGTTCTGTTCTTAAACAGTAATAAAATACTATAAAATAGTAGGTATTGGAGTTGGAGATATGTGCTCTTTTGGTGCATATTTTGCAAAGAATGGTAAAAAGACAGACAACATGACCCCAACAATTGCGAGCATGTACCCCCATCCAATCTGGCAGTCTCCTGCATAGTAGATGTCTGAATTCTCACAGAATCTCTTCACAGTAGCAGAGTTGAAACCAAAAGGGTAAACCAAAAGCCCAGAAGCCATTATGAACACTAGAGAGGAGAAAAAAACCATACCAGTTATTATCAAACATTAATTCATTTGGAAAAAAAAAAATCCTTATTTCAGAAGGACAAATACATATTGTATTAAAATCAATGGGAAAAGTCATAGCTTATAAAACCCCCTTGTGATTGGCAGATTATCTTCCTTTTCATAATTACCTCTTATGGACAGCAGTGGTGTGACAAGGCAGCAAGTTGGGATTTTTTTCATGAGAACTCTTGCCATTAAATAACTTCAGAAACGCTGTGATCCAAATTATGTAGCCATGTAAAAAGTAAGGTGATTCAGATACAATGGAATCCAGAGGAGAAGAATTCCTAAGTTGGCAGATTCCAAACCAGCTTCACTTTCTTCTCAACAGCATTTTTGTGCTTGAGACAAACAATTACTTTGTTCTGCCAAATAGAAACTTTCAATGAAAGAGTTCAAATGTAATTTTTCAGATTCTGCTGATGAGGTTCTGATAATGTGAGACTCATTATTACCGGCTCAAATTGTTTAAAACATCCTGCATTTGAACAACTGATAAAAACAACACCATTCATCTTTTAAAAATTTATTTATTTTATGTCTTTTGACATTGGAAAGCCAGGCTTGCCTCCTGCAATTACCCTGAATTATCCATTGGTTTTTAATAGAACTTCACAGATTTTAGTCTTTTAAGGAATCCTTGTCATATTCAAATATCAGCTTATGCAGGTAATTGAATCAACAGCAGAACCACTTTTCCAACTTTGAAAATAAGACTGCCCGAGGCATAAATCATGAGGACGATAAAGATGCATTAAAATTCTCCAGGAACAACAACTGGAACCTGACTCTGCCCACCTTGGAAGTGAAGAGGGGCTGAGCCAGGCTGATGCGAGGGGTTACACCACCTCTTGTTTGAGAGAACACTGAGAGACCATGTTTTCTTTTCTGTCCTTTCTGCTAATCAATTACCACTGCATTTTAAATCTCTACTCTATTTTAAAAGGCTGTATTTTATGTACTGGAAAGATACCATGGAGCAGCCCCTTTTCCTCTCTTCCCATTTTTCCAGGACTGTGTTTTGTTCAAGTTCAGGGTAGTGATTCAAGAAGCAATCAGAATTAACAGTTTGAGCTGATAGATAATTCATAACCAGCAAACATCTAATGAAACATTAGGAATATAAAACAAACACTACATGCTATTCTCTCTGTTTGTAATTGCCTTTCACATAAGGCATGTGCATATTACTCCAATTATAATATTGGAGAGGCTTAATCTTAGAAGTATCCACTAAAAAAGGGCAATCACTCATTAATCTTTTTTAATTAAAAAACACTTGAATAAGCTTGAGGGCTAGATGAAGTCAAAAAGTTTAACACACAGCCTGTCGAGTCCCTGAATAATTTGAATTAAACCTTTTCTTCTAGTCCAAATGGAACCACTGAGTTAATCCCTTGTAGAAAACAATAAGATGAAGAAAATGGAAATGAAAAGGAGAGAAAGTAGAGCAGCAGCAAACTTGCCAGTCTGTTTCCCTCTGGGTATCTCACGTATGGGTACAAAGAGAAGATGCCTTTCAAGAAGTGGAACTCTCTGAGAGCCAAGTGTTTCACCTGCTCCAACAGCCACCCTCTTTCCTTTAAATCTCAGGAATAATTTTGCAGTGGTTGCTGCGGCCTTCCCCTCTTTCCAGGCACAAGGTGTGTGAAGGTGCTGCTGCAGGAACCAGCCAGGGGAAAAGTCCTTCCCAGCCCAAGCAGCATCCTGAGCCAGGCTCACAATTCCTGATCCTCAGGCAGCTGCACCTGCTGGGGGTGCCCAGGGCAGCAGGAGCTCACAGATCTGAGATTTCGGCAGCTGTGTTCCTGCTTTTAGGACCTGACAGTAACCACACATGCTGAAGCTGAATAGAAAGAAATAAGTTGTGTTATGCACATCTCCCTAACTGCACACGACACCACTAGAAACAATGTAAAATGAAAATACAGTTAAAATGAAGCTAAACTAGACAACTACAAGGGGTAATAGTTTTAAACTAAAACAGGGTAGAGTCAGAGTAGATAGGAGGAAGCAATCTTTCATGATGAGTGTGGTAAAATACCAGCACAGGTTGCCCAGAGAGATGCCCCATCCCTGGAAGCATCCCAGGTCAGGTTGGACAGGGCTCTGAGCAATCTCATCTAGTTGAATACATCCCTGCTCGCTCCAGGGGAACCTTTACGGGTTCCCTTCCAACCCAAACTATTCTGTGATTCTGTCATCTTGTTCAGCAAAGGTCACTGAGCTTTCCCAAAAGAGCTGAGGGCCAGCACAGTCTGAGAGTCACGTGACACGCTTGCACACCCAGGAAAATTCCCAGAGCACCTCCTCTGGTGGCAGAAACATGGGAAACAACTGAAAAAAGGGGAGACTTTTCCTTACTGCTGTTGTAAACAGCAGTGAGAGTGTTAAGCCACAGAGCTGATCCACCATGGATTTGTGCAGTTGTAGGTTTACACAACTGACACAGCTGGGACGTGGAACAAGGGGCTGCCCAAGAGCCTGTGGTGCACAGGGGGTGCTCAGCACAGCCCCACTGCACCAAGAATCTTGAAATAGCCCTGGGGTGCAAAACCTTCTGTGAAATGTTGGGAAAGTGAGCCAGTTTTACAAGAAACAGCCGCTGCTCTAAGCAAGAAGCAGGTCTAAAATTAAAATTTCAGTTTGTTCATCTTTTCAAAAATAGCATCTCATTCGGTGAAAAAAAATATGCAGAATTGGAAACAATCCTTTCAGTCATAAAATCCTTTCCTAACTGTTAAATTTCACTGTTTTTCTGACACTGTCTCAACCCCTTGTTCTGTTTCACATATCTGTTCCATGTATGTTTTCTTTCTGATTGGGTTACACAGAATTGTTTTGAAGGCTGTGTTTTACACTGTTTTGATTACCACTTGGTGCTGATGTTGCATGGTGTGATTTAATGGAAGCAGCTTTATTTTTTTCGAGGCTAGAAATAATCTGTCACAGCTGAATGTATGTGTTCACATATCAAACGGGCTAAAAAGTTACCCACGGTTTCATATCCTAAGGCATGTCATAGAATGACCTCATTATTCTCATTTAGGTGCCCTCTTTCTTATAAAGGCTCCAAATATTGAATAGCCCCGTTATTATCCGCAGAAGCCAAGCTTTCAGGCATGGTGCTAATGACTGCTTAATGGTGCTGTCTGTCAGCAGCACAGCGAGCTGGGACAGCACACAAAGGAACAGTGGGGCTCCATTTAGGCTCCTCGTGTAACACTTACGCCTCTGCACGGCTTTCCAACAACAAACGTCACTTCAGAAGGTGTCAGAATACAGCAGCGAGTGCATCTCACCGTTCTGTGTGGTGTAATCCTGCTGTCGCACAAGGTGATAAGGCCAGACAACGTATTTGGGTCTGTTTTGCAGCATGAAGCCTCTGGAGTGTGAGGGGACTTGCTGGTAAAATACATAGTTGAGTTCTTTTTTAACATGGTTTGATCATTTGATTAATCTCCCATCAGCTATTAGGTCTGGTTAAAAAGTGCTTTTTTTGTTTGTTTATGATGTGCCACACAGGTGTTTGTTATTGCTGGGTCCTCCCCACCTGAGCCCTCTGCAGTAACTCACAGCCACTGCTGATGTCAGCCCAGAGACAAGGCCAAGCACGTTGGTTCAACAGTAAGTCATGTTTTATTTCTGCTTTCCAATCCCAAACAGTTACAGTCTCACCCTCATCCTCTTTGCTTCCCTGGTGTCCTTCAGCCAGATGGTAAACGGCAGTTTCTCCCCTGAAGGGTTTGCTAGCCAAGGCCTGGTTTTATTTTTAAAAAGTAGGCTTTTGAATTGGTTGGTTTCTAAATAACATAACTTTAATAGGAATAAGGTATTATTTGAAAGGAGGGCACTTCTTTTTAGGGAAAACACGGCTTTTTGTAGAAAAAAATGGTAAATTGTTGGTGAAAATACTGAATCAATGACACTTCTAGTTGGAGAAAATAGCATTTTCTGCTATTTTAAAATTAATAATATATAACTCTTTGTCATTGCAATGGTTTATTCATTTCATTAAGCTCCTGTACAACTGTTTAATTATTTAAATCTATCACACCATTTTCAAGTTGATTTTAAACCAAAGCAAAGCAATGCAGTTCTCTGGAGTGTGTGCAGAGGGCACCAGTGTACAACACTCTTAGATACCATGACAAAAAAAGGCTATTTCCATTCCACTTTTTGGCAAGACTGGTGGAGTTCCCAACATCTGAAACACAATAATTGAATCGTTTTCTATATTGTGAAGCAGGAATGTTTAAACTGGGCTAAGCTTACCTTCCATACTAATGTTGAAATGGATGGAAATCCAAAGGTGGCTCACAAACATAGAGAACAAAAAAAGCCACTTTATTTTATTGTGTTTGCTAGTATGTTTAGGTGATGTGTAGTAGTGAAATATGCTGTGTGCATGAATTCCCTTCCTGAAATTGCCTGCTGTAAGAAGATTGGTTTGTCTTAGAAATTTAATTTGCTTACTTTAGGAGTGTATTATGCTCCTGATACTTGTGACAATGATGGATTAATTGCAAGCTTGTGGGACATATCAGACAATCACTGGAATTAGGGCTGATTCATAGGCAAGCAAGGGTATTATTCCAACCCTATTACAGATTATCACCGTCTTATGTCTTCTTGGAAGATTTTTATTGACAGAGCTTAATCTACCAAAGCAATTTTCACTCATCTCATCAAGAAGTTTCCTCTTACATATAATCCATTACCTCCCTTATTAAAGCTGGCAGTTCTTCATATGCACAATCAGTTGACTTGGAATAATACGTTTCCTCTCAGGTTCATACATTTTATTAACCTAATAATTTTATTAGCTCCTCTCCAGCTTTTCTTTATGTTTATGTGATTTTACTTACATCATTTTAAATGAGAAAGCAGGTGCTGACCCAAAGCCACAGACAGCTTAACACCAAGCCAAAAATACAGGTAATGGGGAAAACCTGGCAGCCAGTAACACAGCCAGACATCTTTCAAAAAATCACCTCTTGTGCTACTGCCCTGGCTGGCCTGCACTCAATCCTTCCCAGTACTCTTCCCAAGCAAATATTTTTGTAGCATGCCTGAAGGGTTTCTACATTTGGGGTATTTTGGATAAATTCCCTTGTACGAAAAGGAGGTACCTGTATATCTCTTCCATATCTATCTTTTGAAGATAGTGCTAAGTAAGACCCAAGGTTTTTGTTAGTAATAGCTGCACATCAGTGTACAAATAGAAACAAGATGGAATTTTGGGCTTATCCGAAAATTAGTGATTTCCTCTTGACTACTTCAGGAAAGGAGGAATTACCCAGAGTAATTTGGGGAGAGCTGAAATATATCTAAAATCAGCAGTCATCGTTTTAAATGCCTATTACACATAAGTAAAATAAACAGGAAAGTGACTGTAAAATAACCAGGAAAGTGACCTCTCAAAGATAAAAAAGAAACCAGACAAAATCCTACTGTTATGACAGCGGAACTTTGGAGGATGAGGCAAACAGGGACACTAAATGCCATTCTGCTCTGCTGAACTCGTGGCAGGTGCATGTCAGGTACCTGGAGTTCAAACTCTTGGAAGCAGCCCTAGCAATTACTCCCTCCAAGGAAACCAAAAGGAAGAGCAGGGAAAAGGGATAATAATGCCCATATGCTTGGTATAAAGATGTAGCTGCCTTCCTTTGTAACTGAATAAAGAGCTGGAACTCCTAATAATGGCACAGCCACTTCTAACATATCAACGTTTAGCTTCTTCTTTGTAAAGAATTATTCCACTGGCGTCATTTCAGTCAAACATGTTGTGATTTGAGGAGCTTCTATCAGTGCTGGACTGGTGCCAAAGAAGTAGATTATAGCAGTTCCTTTTTTGGGTTTTCTAAATGGTGCAACTCACAAGTTAGCACTTAGCAGCTCTAATATAAATGTAGTTATAACAAGAGCTGTGTAGCTTGTCAAACCCCTTTGTAGCTAACAAAGGGAATGGATTCATTTGTACAATGTCTCCAAACTCTGTGTTTAAAGAAATGCTGAGTCTGTGACTCCAGCTCACAAGCTAAGCAACTGCATCGGATATAGTAGGTTGTATTTTTATATGTGTACATATATGCAAAATTATGGGGAAATATGTGTATATCAAAAGCTGGGCAATGTTTTCCATTTCCGTTTATTTTATTTTGATTTAGCTGAGGTAAAGTAGGAACTTGTTATTTTAAATAAAGCTAGCACTGAAATAAGGGTGACCATGCACCTTTTTCACACAAATCTTTTTAGTGCCACTAAAATACCCCACTCAGGTTCTGTTAGCACAACTCCCTCATTCTACAAATAGCCTCCTTCAGAAATGTCTAACAATTGTAGGAATAGCTGAATCTCAGTTACTAACTGAAGGGAGTGGAATCTGACTATCCAGACTTTGGAAAAGAAATTCTCTGAAGCCATCACAGAGGTAATTGGGCTTGGTAATTACTGCATTAGCTGCAAGTTTATTAAGGGCCACAAAAGGAAATGCCATCCCGGTGACCTTTGAGGCTGCATTTCACAGCGTGTTTTCTACATGAGAACAAATGATGAAACTTGACTATTTCTGCCAAGTGAGTGGTAGCTATGGTGAAGATTTATAGCTATAATCTGGTAATCTATGGGCCTAATCATGCCGTTATAGAGTTGCGTGTCATTTACTCAAAAAGCCTGAAATGATCTAGCACTGTATAGACTATGGAGAAGGAGTGCATTTTGTCATCTGCAAGGTTAGGAGAAATACAGCCTCTTTAGCAGACTGTAAAAGAGAGACAAGAGCTAATGTTTCTCAAAATAGCAGCATGTTACACAAAATTTTACAAGAGTCAGAGAGCTAAGAAATGGGGACTGTCAGATGCACTCTCATTTGGAAACCATTATGATTTTCCTCTTTTTTACTGCTTCAATAATTACATAGATTTTCTATTTTTTTTTTTTTGAAATTATTTAAGTCATGCTCACTTCATCTCTCTCGGAGCAGCAAACACAGAAGCAGACTAATAATATAATATTGACATATTTAAGTGTTGGATTCTTTAGCTGAGAGCAGCATGTTCAGAATGTATTGTGCCTGTAATGTGCCTGTATTCCCTTATCTTTGTGTCACATTTTATTCAACAGTTAGGAAGTGCTAATAAAAAGTGCATATTTCAGTTGTTCTATTTTAGGTAAACATAACATGGTGCACATTTTCTAAGCAATGCACATTGGTTAACTGTGCAACTCCATTTCTACAAATAGAAATAAGGGTGGCAAACGCTTTGCTTCTCTTCTTAATTAACCTATCCTTGCCAAAACTGCTATGTTCTTCAGCACAAGCAGGGAATGAAACTGATGACTGAAAATTTAAATTAATGCTTTTTCTTGTGATCTTTTGGCTGAGAACAAGAGCAGCTTCCACCTACCATCTGATGCATTCCCTAGCAAAAGGAACAGTGTCAGCCTGAGTCCATGTGCAGCTGGAAGGAGTGAGGGAACAGACACATTTATGCTGTCTTTCCTTTGGAGCCAGCTCACCTGGGAAGGGGAGATCCTGCCCAGCCTGCAGCAGGTCTTGGCTGCTGCTCTGCCTGTCAAATCCAAGTTCTTAAATAGCTATTTAGAACAGGAGCTGAGGTCCAAAAGACAGGCAGTGATGTGTAGATCACCTGAAATGTCAGGATTCGACATGACACATTTGCTCCCTTCTCCTCCCCACCTGCTCAGCCCACAGGTCTGTTATAAATCAATCTTTTCACCTCTCCCAAGACTCACAATTTAAGCAGAGCAGACGCTGATGAAAACAGATTTATAATGAAGCTGGTGGCCATTAAATACCAGCCTTCCACCAGAGGTGACCTTATTGTAAAGCGTTGTAGAGTGAATTTATTTTGACTTTGCCCATTCTCTACCTTGTCTCGCACACTGGCAGCCGAGGCGGTGGTGGTGGGAGGTCTGAGAATAATGCCCACGTCTCACTTCATTACAGCTGCACTTCACATCCCAGCAGTCTCCAAGCCTCAGGGATATCACATTCATTACCTCTTTCAGAGACATGTATTTTACATATATGGCTGAAAGGTGATTAGAATCCCTGACACAACAGCATTTTATCTGGAATGCAACCATGAAAAATACGTGCCTGAAACAAAAAAGACATCCTACATCCTTCTCCTAATTGATTTAAGCTACAAAGGCCAGCTTCAGTTTTCCCAGGGCACAGGAACTACCAGGAAGACACAAATTGCATGTTTTCAAATCTCCTCATAAAAACTGCTTGACAGGGGGTTGAAAGCAGAGTTTTCTGTTTCTCAGATGTCCTAGTCCTGTGAATGTCATCAGTCAGCAGAAGCTCACTTGCCACCACCTGATCATAAAGAACAGTTCTGTAACAACCCTCATTTCACGCTGCTGATTCCAGCCCACCATAAATCAGCCACACCACGAGTAACGTTGGAAACAATTGTCTGCTCCAGAGCTCCCCTCTCTCACAGCCCAGGTGCCACACAGCTGTAGCCATGTGTAGACCCTGTCCTGCTGAAGTGGGTTACAGCAGCACCGCCAGCAGTGATGCTCCCTGAGTGCTTGGAAGCTCTTTAATGCTGCACACTGGAACAGTGCAGGTGTACTCCTTCAGTGGTTTTGAAAACATTATAAATGGAATCAGCTCTGGCTTGAACCAGATGCTCTCTGCAGATGGAAGATGGGATAGCAACTGCTGCTTCACTGAAAGCTGCCTGGTGTTGCAGCAGGTGATCCCATGGCTGATCCTCAGGTGCATGTGGCACTCTGATCCATCCTCTCCCACCCTCTTGCTAACATCCACCTTTTTTTTTTCCCTGAGCTGTCACTGATGGCTGTTTGTGCAAATGAATCAGCACAGCACATCTGATATTTTGACTTCAGCCATGTTTGACCCCTGTGTTCCTTAGCTAAGTCTTACACAGCAACTTTGAGGATTGTGACCTCTTAAAAACCTGTGGTCGAAACTCTCCTGGGCTGGTTGTGCTGGTCCAGCCACCCTCACTTAACAGCAGGCAGATCTAACTTAAAGAACCCCAGCCATGTCTCACACAAGAGGTTGACTTAGTCCAAAGCTGCTGGAAGAAGTTAGTAAAACAAAAAAAGTAGTTGAGTTCTGAGGCAGAGCTACCTAGGTTAGAAAAATCATGTAGAAATCCAGAGTAGTGATAGAAATGCCCCAAATTACCTGCTAAATGAAAGTGTTTTGGGATATCTGATCCATCTTATCAGGTTGGCCCAGCTGCACAATTTCCCATTTCCAATTATACCAAAAGGCCCACACTTCCTCCTTCATTAATGCATTTGAAGGATTTAATGAGTTACTTCATCAGGTTAATAAATCCCTTCAATAATTTTATTACACTTTGATACAATTATTCAAGAAGTGCAGCTAACAAATGATCATCATTTATATTTCTTGACAGAATAACTTAGTTAATAAATTTGGCCCATGAAATCCAAAATCCATAAATAAACCATGGGGACAATTGAATGTCTGTGTGGAGAAGGGTATTTTCCTATTTCTGATTAGGGTTGCATTAGAAATTCTCTGTCTCTTGTGCAAGTAACTTCAGGCTAAGGAGAACTGCAGGAGGTTGGTGCCTTTTGGCAATGTCCTGCTTCCCACTGAGTGCTTAGGGGGAGTCCAGCTGCTGCAGCACATGTGCCACTGGACATAACCCATATTAATTTGCTCCAGCACTCCCTCAGGTTTAAAATCCAGCTTCATAAAGGTTGTTCCATTCCTAGAGGCTAAGATCTTTAGCTGATTTTGACCAGGTGCAGTGGCACTGTCAGAAATAAGCATTCTATTCTGGAAATTATTTTAAAACTGAATTGAATTGGTTGCCATGCCATTTGTTTTTTCCTGTGGCATCATAGTAAATGACATCATCAACAAAATAACCTTAGGGGCAAGGGTGTTTTCAGAATCTTAACCTCTGAATGGCCAGCAGTAATACAGCTTCCTATTACTAGATTAATAATATTTATGGTAGGTAGACTGCAAGAATGGGACCATACTATTTATTTACTTGCTGTTGAAAGCCACCTCTGGCAAGAACAAATTTCCCATTAATCACCACCTTATCTCTGTAAGAAAGAGTTACTCTCAAGGACATCTGTATTATTCCCATTGTTTTATTAATACAAGAATAGCTCTGCTGTGGATTTTTTGACATTGAACTTCATTTATTTTCTAGATTTTCTTTTTTAAGCTGAAATGTTTAAATAAACATTGAACTTTCTTAATAAATGAACTACTTAAGACCCCAACCATAGCGATAAGATCCCAATATTTCCGTGAATATATTTTTATGTAAAGAAACTGCAAATCAGTATCTCTTTTGTCTCCTTTTTATCTGCTGAAACTCCAGATACGAATTCTGAGTTTCTTCTGGGAGTGCAGATGACCTTGTTAACTTGTGAGAGTGCCAGAAAAGCACTGCCCTCCAGTCCAGGGGGTCAGGGGAGTGAAGCCAATTTCTAAGCACAGGTCTTGTAATCAAAAGATGCATATTTCTCTCTCCTTTCACACAGGCTTTAGCCAGCATTTGAAACATTACCTATTATATTGGGCTCCAGGATGATTTGTTTTTCTAATTTTTCAAGAGCACTGCATCATATATTTTCAACTTCAAAAAGAAATCAATATCGGCCCAGCAGAGGACAATATCAGAAAAATTCTCTTTCATGTGAGAAAAGCATCAGTGGAAAGCTTTCCACAAGCCTTATGCAGTACCAGAATGAGGTGGTTGTGCAAGTAGAAGGGGGACCTGTTAATGTTAATTTGCTGTTTAATTAGGTGTCCAGTACCATACAAGGGTGAGACACTTGTGTGGGTGGGACGAGCCCCCTGATTGTCAGGTGAACACACAGGCACGCCTGCCTCCTAAACTCAGGCACTGCTCCCACAGCAATTACTCTGGAGCCTGTCAGATGTGATTTAAGCAGTAATTTGTTTGCAGAGTGAAAGGTGTGCTTTCAAACAGAATAAAGGGCTCTGTTCTCTGTCCTGCCCCTGTGCTGCTGCTCAGTCCAAACCATGGGGGTGTGAGGATGCTTTGGGAGGAGTGCCAGCCCTGCAGCTGGGTTTGTGTGACTCCAGCAGCCAGCCCCGCTCAGCTGTGCCTGCCCAGCTCCTCCCCACCCTGCTGAGAGCTGGGACCCCCCTTGCCACAGGCTGAGACTGCCAACCCCACACACACCAGTGAGACACACCCGGGGCAGGCCCCGTGACAGGGGCTTCCTTCAGCACTGACAGAAAAACCCCACAGCGTTTCCATCTTCCTGCATTTAAATATCTGAGTTAACAACATTTATGGGGCAGCACGGGAAAATGAACTTAAATACATAATTTGTCATCTCAGGACACTGAATTACACCATACTGAAAGAGATACAGAGAAATGTGTCCAATAAACAGAGTGTAGTTTGCACAATTCACTTTGCATTTCCCACATCCTGCAACAAGCACAGGATAGTCAGGCTCCTTAATGATCATAATATATGTACAGAAAGAGCAGTTCCCTGAGGGCTCCTGATTAATCAGGGAAATACTCATTTGTTCTGGCAGAAGTGATGTGCATCTAGGCAGGGCAAATGATGAACCCTAAGTGCACACAGCAGCCATCAGGGGCCAAAAGTTTCCATTCATTTAACTCATTTTCCCTCTAAGAAAAAGCCCCAGGTCTCAGCACAGCACAGGACACCACAGCACTTGTTCTTGGTCCCAGTTCCATTAGGGTTTTGTCTGACAAAGGCAGAAAGAGGCCCCGCATCCATTTTAGAGACTCTGAATGCATTGAGCTCCCAAACTAAGGCATCTCTGCTGCCTGCTTAGATATCCCGTTCAGGGGAAGACACGAGGCCTCAGCTGCTGTATCTGATCACTGTGCAAGAGACTTGGGAACAATTTAGAAGATTTAAAGGATTTTTCACCAGCTGATCTAAATCCCTGCCTGTCTTTTTACTACCCACCTATTGCAATCCTTCCTCCACTCCATCAGAGCCATATTAATTCTGTCGTTTGGCACAGTTGTTGCCACCTAGAAGTTTGCAGTTCGGCATTCGAAATCTTTATTTCAGATTTTATTTTATATTCTGAGTTGGAAGCTTGCTAGTAATGAGGTGAATCCTCTGTGCCTGACACGTATTTCTCTTGGTGTTCATTTTTAAATTAGCCACAGAAAGGACAAACTAAAAGCAGATGTGTCATATTTTTCTCTGTGTGCTTGGAAGCTCACTCATGGAAATATCTTTGTCAGATAAATGAATTCCAGGTTACTGGGATAAACAGATGCAATAAAATACTCGTGTGTAGAAGAAACCCTTACAAAAATGTGATCCAACAACTCTTCAAGGAAATTGCCATGTAAGAGATCCAGCTTTGAGGCTTACCTCAGGCTTTTGCATAACATGATAGTTAGTACTTTAAACTGGAGAAGATGTGATGGGATCTTTTGATATTTTTCCACTTGCTTTTTCAATTTCATGGGATCAGCAGAAAGGGAAGGGAACCAAAGCTGAACTAATGCTGTCCTTTTGCCTCCACCACTGCCTGAACACACGGCAGGGATTGCTTGGTGGAGAACTGAGTATCTGTTACCCTTCTTATGGGCATCTCAAAACTGCCAGAAAATGTGGATTTTGGACTTGTTTTCATCATAACATGAGAAAGAGGAAAACCAGAAATAGATGAGAAGGCTGAAATATAATTGAAAACCAGTAGTTATTTAGTTTGGCTACTGATTTATTAATGTATTATAGTTAAGCACTGAGGAATAAGCCCTCACTCAAAAATGTTCCTCAGCTCTAGGCGGGATTATTTACAGGAAATAAAAACAGTTAAAGAATTAGAATGAAATCCTGCACGTCCTGAGTCAACAGAAATGTTGCCACCGACCTCATTAGGCCAGGTTTTAGCCCCAGATATCTACAAAGAACCACAATTTTCTTGCAGTGTGACTAGCAGATTAATATTTGACAACACCAGTTTATCTTTCCCTACAGAATCCTTAATTTTTATGCAGCCAGCCTAAAAACTTTGCTCCACAAGTTTGTGTTTCAGTGCAAACCAGACAATGTTCCATGCTCCTTTTAGGCTGTTTGCTCACTGTCACCATTCCCATTTGGCTTAAGCACCTCCTGAAATTATTATTTTGCTTCCATGTCCTTTATAAGAATATTTTTCCTCTGAGGTATCTGCTTTCTCAGCAGCAATTTTAAGGCATTTCAGGCTACAGAAGAAATATAAAATAAACCCCGTGCTCACATATATCATAAAGAACATGATCCTTTAACCCTGTCCTTGGAAAGCCCATAAGCATTTGCTGTACTTCAGTGATTCTCCATATGCTTTTGCAAGGAACGTTTTGCACCTGCCACCACAACACAGGACAAACGTCAGCTTTGCAGGAGGAAACATTAACTAATTTACACAAAGCCTTAGGTGGTCTATTAGCCCTGCATAAAGACAGGAACGTGTAATTACTGGATCCACGGACAGAATTAAATTTGATGGACTACAAAGAAGCAATGAGTGAAACAATTAACAACAAAGCCCAAGTAAACTGCTCTGATGGGAAGCCATGGCCTGGCTGAATGAGTCTGACAGCTCTGTGTTTACCTCTGCTGTCCCCAGGGACGTGTCCACCCCAAACCCTTCACTCAGTGCAGACAGGTGAGCTCCTGTCAGAGTCACTGCACCTGCTGATCTACTGCAGGTCGTGTAAGATACAACCAACAGCCATATAACCTGCTCAGCACAGGGGTACCCTTCTAGCATCATTAATTTTATCAATCCATTCTTTCTCCTGTGTCTCTGGACATGGCAGTTGCTTCTCCAAGCCTGATGCCATTTTGGGAGGATGCAGCTCAGTGGAGCACCTCTGCCAACAGGGCAGTGCAGCAGATGCTGTCCTGAAAGCCTGATGGAATAGCTCCTCCACAGGCTTTAGTTCATAAAGGTAATTGCAACTGGTTTGTGTCACAGTGCACAGTTAAATGTGGGATGGCAAAATCCATCCAAAAAAAAAAGCATCTCTGCAGCTCTCCAGCCAAGCAGGTTAATTGTGAGTACTTTGCAGCGCCTGCGGTAAGGCAGGAACCTGGGGGGTTTCTGTCACAGCTTCCGTCCACAATTTGATTTAATGCCCTCCATGAACAATTGCATCTCAGTGCTTGTAATAAGGAAATGTCATAAAGGTACCTGCTGCCTGCTCCAACATCTTTTGGCTTTGACAGCTCAAATTTACAGCTTTAATTCAGCAGCCTGGAAGCTTGGTATTCTGTACACACGTGGTGAGGGGCTGAAGGAACAATATTTTATAAAAGTTCACCTGTGTTCAGTGACTCATGGAGGATATAACCCCTTGGACCTTGTGAAATGACTTGCAGACAAATTCACGCTCCAGATTGTTCAGTGGCAAATTACAAAGTTCTAATCAAACCCCAGTGTGCTTGGATATATTCACTGGAATTTTTTGCCTCTGTAGCATAAAGAGTCAAACTTTCAGCAGCTTGAACTGCTGTGTGGGGTTCTCTCAGCCGTGAGCATCCCCAGCAGGAGGAGGAAAGGGCCCTTCAAAGCAAGTCTGATCTCCCTGGTCCTGATACCCAGGTGAGATAAATTCCCCAAACCAGCACAGCTGAAACACAGAGCTAAGTGTGCCGATATGAAAGGTGCTGATATACCAACACTGCTTGGGAGACTCTGGACAGAACAGCTGTGGGATTTCCTTTAGGAAAAGTCCCAGGACAATGTCACCCTGCTGAGCACAGCAGGGCAGCAGGAGCTGAGGAAGGGAGGAGAACCCCAGGCACTGCCCAGGCTGCTCTTTGACACTCTGCTCCTTTTGCAGTCCAGTTTACATCCCCCAGCTCTGTTCCTGCCGTGTTCCCAGGGGTCACGTTGGGGGCTGTCACAAACTGCAGGCACTGCGAACGTCCCCAGTCTGTGCAGGAGATGCAGCTGTTTAATGAGCCCTGCTGTCATTACACAAAATGACTCAAGGACTTTCTTTAAAAAGCCTCTTATTTATAGTATCATAATTACCTTAATGTCTTTTAACTGGGAGGTGCTTTGAAATACTGCGCAAACATTACAAGATGGTCCTGAAATAATGGGAATTTCAACAGAATCTAACAAGGAAAACATAAATATTGGATGGAAAGAGAAAGCATTTGTTGAAATCTTCAGCAAAGGAGTATTCTTTGGAAAAGCGTGCACTTCTGAGCTGGAGTTTTACAGCACATCTTGCACATGGGAGCCAGTGCAAGTGGGTACTCTGGCACAACTTTTGCATTGTGCCGGTTTTTATTTTATGGCATTAGTTTTGGTTTATGCTTTAATCTGTAGTGGAGAGATGGAAAATTTGGTTTGTACCAGCCTCTCTGTGTGTCAGTGCAGGCTTTCTTGTGCCAGATAAACACAGTCTAGATGAACTACAGCTACACATCCCTGTTTGAACAAGAAAAATATTTGAAGTATCTACATGGTGAATAAAGGAGATATCTGGGGCACGCTGATTTAAACCTGGCCAGGTCCTTGTGTTCCTACAGGGGATAATTATAGGTGAAATCTTAAACAGAACTGTATTAATCAGAGTAGGCTCATCTGCCAGTGCCCTTCCCGTCAAAACTCAAACAGCGGTGAGGAAATGAAGCAGTAATGACAGGGCTTCCATTTAGCCTCTAAATCTCTTTTCTTAGGTATCCATATTTTAATGAAATTTACGCGCTTTTTAAAGTAGGAGACGTTTTGATGATCTTAGATACAGTCTCTAATTAAACATTCTGTAATTAAACTTGGTTTATCTATGTCAAATGCCAAGGAATTCGAGCAAGCCAGGTTAAGCCCTACTTTAACTCTGAGACATTCAGGGAAGATGGTGGCTAGCCACCAGGCTTTCTAAAGCTGCCACGGGAGCAGAAGGATGTCCCTACACCAGAGATCCCCTGTGGAGCAGAGCAAAGCAAAGCCCAGGCTGATGGTGCTATGTCAAGGCTGGAGGGCTGGATGTGCTCCCAGCCCAGCAGCCCATAAGCCTCTTCCCCTGGCTTGGTTGGAAATTCTTGCCTCTCTTGACTCATTCAGTTTTTTCCCCAACCTTTGATGAGATTCCCATATGGGATGTGGCATCTGTGAGCCACAGATTACTTTCATCTGAAAAGAACGTTTTGGAAAATATACAGATGACATAAATATACTGAGTTTTGAATGTCTTCATTCTCACATGCCAATGTATAACGTTGCATCCCAGAAAAAAACATTTAAAATAATAATTTTAATAAATTTGTAGAGGGTCTGGCTCCTGTCTCACAGACAGATCTGTGCCATACTCGCCTTTGCTTGCTACATCTGTGAAACATCCATTATTTTCCATGGTGTAAATGATCTCATTTCTGTTGCTTTCCCTGCAACACAATGCCACGTTCATTCCTCCTTCGAAAATTTCAGGAAGAGAAGCAATTTGTAAGAATGACAAGAAAATGGCTTCTCATCTGTGTACACCACAGCAATCTGACACACAGAAAGAGGCTCTGGTGAGATTCACAAATCCTAATTCCCACTGAGTTTCAAGCAGTCCAGATTTAAAAAAAAAAAAATTGACATCAACCAATTTGATCACAAAGATTCTAATTCAGCACAGGTTAATTGAGAAGTCAGATTTACTGCTATCACTTCTGGAGAGGAGGGAGATAAGCGAACACAATGACTCTTTATCAACAATGTGGGGACTTCATTTAAAGAGAGAGCATTAGGTTACAGGCTGGAAGATTAGTAGCAATCAGCCTGCTCTCAGAAAAGAAAATGCACTGGGTGATAAAGATAGAAGGCAGGAAGCTGGGTGCATAGAAATGAGGTTCGATGCCAAATATTACCGGTCAAATCTGAGCTATCTGTCAAGTTGGCACTGATCATTGCTGATGCACAATTATTATTACTCACCTGTGATCAGGTCATTTACCACTACCAAGCCAATGGCTCCTCCCACCCATTTCATTTGTTAATGGCATTTTAATGAAAAAAAAAGTCCATCTAATATCTCTTTGAGATGACTAACCATTGTGTAATAGTACATAATGGTATATGAAATACATTTTCTTTTTCCCAATCACCCATAAAAAGATATCAGCTGTTATTCTGTTCCTTAGCCACAACCCCATAAATCTGAGTGCAGTTCTGCCTTTAAAGGTGGCAGGCTTATTTTTCCTTTTTCTTTGTGTGCCATGTGTTTTCCATACCAAAAAGTGCCTGTTTTGTTGCAAGTGACAGAAGGAGAATTTAAAGGGATGCTGGAGGATCATAAAGACTCCCCTCCATCCAATCCCAAGCATGCATTCGCCTTATTGTTCTGCTGACTAAAGAATTAGAAACTATTAATATTGTCTCTGCTGGCAGGTCAGAAAAATACTTATTCTGTAGTCGAGCAGATTAATCCGAAGGGGAAAATAACCCTGCAAAGCCCTGCAAAAGCTGCTGTCTAACCAATCCACTTTCCAAAGCCAGATGTTTCCAATCTGTTTAAGTGTTAATCTCACAATACGTCTTTTTATGCCTACTGAAATGATTTCAACATGCATTGAACTATTAGAGAATTCATATAATTAGGGCAGTTCTTATTTATGAAGGAGCTTTTTGGATGAAGCCCTATCAGTGAGTTTGTCAGTCATGTGCTCATGTTAATTATTGAGGTGTGTTGGACCTCTCCCCATTAGGTTTTTTGGTGGGCTCTGGATACTGCCCAACTTCGGCTACTCTTTTTAAAGACACTCATAATGAAATCAGAGGCAGGATAATAGTGGGTAAGTGGGCAGATCTTGCAGTCAGAGGTACTGGTTTTTAGAGCCTGTGATGGGTGTGGAAAATAGATTTGCAAATGAAGGCACTGCAACCCAGGCTGAGATCTACTCCAGCAAAAACAGGGTAACCATGAAATGTAGTTATAGTTACCCATTTGTCCTGAAAAGTGGAGGGATTTTTTTCCTTCTTACACACACCTCCTTAGATCTTCTCTTGGCATGACTTTGGTCTCCTCTGATAAAGAGCTGGTTTGAAATACAACAGCCAGACTGTGAGTTTTTAGCCGAGACCCCTTCTGTGACAGGTGCTGATGGGCTCTGCTTTCGGTGCCCAGGCCCACTGAGTGAAGAATAATGGCTTGTGAGAGGAAGGTTACAAGAAAGGTCAGGAGGCAGCCCAGGAAGCCTTGCATTTCATGTCAAGGATCTTAAAGGGTCTGGGAGGGCTGCAAAAACTTTCCTCTGGGGCTGCTGACTGACAGATCAGTGTCGCGATTATAAACTGATTTTGATAAATCATTTTGATCTACTGTTTGCGAGTGGCTTTAAGAGAGCTGGTGGCAAGCCATGCATTCCTGTGGCATACCAGAGCAAATCCATAGGGAAAAAAGTGGATTATGCCTTGCTCTGTATCCTGCTGGCACACAGGACAAGGGAGCATGACCATCCAGGAGCAGGACCTCCACGCCAGGAGCTGCCCAGCCTTAAAGTGATGCTCTCTCTTCCCATTTTGTGAATCTCCACAGACATCCCAGTTCCCCAAGGGCCATTTAACCCCTGAATCCTTCAGCAAAGTCCCTCTGCCTAACGAGCAGGCAGCAGATTTTGTCTGTGGGAACTGGCTGGCAGAGAATACGTGCAGTTGCAGACGTCTGTGCTTACCCACACAGGGTGAGGAGTTTATCGTGGGGCTTAAGGATGATTCCTTTATAAGTGTGGTATGAGATGAGGAAGAGGAATTGGTTTAAAATTAAAATGAGGATTTTTCAACTTGTCCTTAATATTTATAAGGCCCCTTTTGCCTTACAGACAAAATCCTCAAGGAGAAGATGGAAAGCTGTTCATCCTTATTTCTTGTGCCTTTAGTTCAGCTTCTCATTGTTTATAATACTCTAAGCAAAATAACTGTTCTGGAAATGCAGTCATTTACAAAATCCAGTCTACTAAGCCTTAAACAGCAGAGACATGTCCTGCTATGTTTGTTCCTTTGTTGTTGCTATGGCATTACCACACATTTTTCCATGTAGGAAAGGAAATCCCGTGGAGACCAGATAATAAAGGCTTGAATTTCCAGAGCACAGTGTCCGTCTCGCCTCTTGACCTGTTTGACACCCTCTTTCACCAAACCTGCATTCACTGAATCCAAATAAACAGTCAGCCATCAAAGGAAATACTTTAAAAGGATTGCTCATGGTTAGCCTTGATGAAATATACATTGGAAAAACCTGCATTTTAATCACGTTTGGAGTTCTGCATTTCAAAAATGGTTTTGTTTAACTATATCAGACTTGTCATTCAGGGAAGTTTCCTTCCGTAGGATGCCTGCATTTAAAAGTCAAGTTAACCAAACCCAAACAAATTTCCCAGGAGGCTGCAACAAACCAGACAAGCATCTCACACGCTCAGCTCTGACCTCTGTGTTGTACCAGGTGTATCCCTGCTCTCTGCAAGATTCCAAGATGCTGCACGTTTATACAACATCACCAGTTCTCAACAGGGTGTCGTGAGGATTCATCAAAATCACTGCACATCACTTGTTGGAACAAGCTTTGGCTGAAACTCCCCACTTGGCTTGACATTAGTTTGCAAAGATTAATCCTGTGTCCCGGTCAGTCTGCCCTGCCCAAATCCCCTGATCATCCTGGGTTGCACAGAATCATTGTGCCTTGTTTTATCTCAGAAATAACTATTTCATGGTGCTACCTGAAATTATCCTTTGCATGTAAGTTCAAATTGATGAATTAATACAAGTTTCTTAAATGCTCCAGGACATTTATCCTACGTGAGTTTTTCAGTAACATCATCTTCAGCTTACTTTAACGAAGATCTCGCTATAATTTGAGCAAAGTGTCACCTGTTGATGCAGTTATTAGGAAGAATGTACAGTTCACAACAGACTAAAGAGCAAAAGTCTCAGACAGAATTGTTCTGATGCAAGATGATGTGGTTGTTTTGAGCCAAACTTCTCAGGCTTCATTTGCTGTCTCCCACTGCTGTCATTTTTGTGTGACACAGTTCAAAGGCACTGGCCTGGCCATGCAGGCAGATTGAAAAGGCCTTGTGTCCTCTCATCTCTTGAAGCCACATATCCATACTGCACACAGGATATTGCAGCCAGAGGACACAGCCGGCCAGCACAGGATAATCTGCCACAGGCAACGTACAGCTTGTGGCCTTCCAACTTCTTCAGACAACACAGGAAAACAAACAGCAGCCTTACAGACTTAATGGACTTTTAATGCATTTGATGGATTCTGCATCAGCAGTTTCTAATGGAACATCTAAAGAGGGAAAATTCCCTTCCCATGGAGATTCTGAGGAGAACATGAACTGATAGTGCAAAGGCTCCTCTCTGCAGCACTTGGATACTGTGCAGGAGAACTCAGTGGCCAGAGTCAAAGTCTTCGTCTCTTCTGAAACATCACTGAGTTTTCCAGGGTTAGGACCTGAGCTGTGTCCGAGCTGTGGTCACGTACCACAGCAGTTAACATAGGCAAAAGGCACCAGAAAACTGTGACCTCCTTGATCAGGACCATTTAACTCAACTCCCCAGAGCTGGTGAAGGAGGCACAGAAATTGGAGCTGGAAGTCTGCTCCCATGCCCAGAGGGAAGCTGTGGCTTTAGACAGAGAGTTGTTCTGCAGTTATCGGGAAGAAGACAAAGCCTTAAATTCCTTTGTTGAATCCAGATAGGCAGCAGTGGTGACACATACTCCTAGTCAAATATCCTTGACTTTGTTACTTTGCATAATCTTTGAACTTCAGCTATTGATAAATAAATTGGTTTACAAAGCAGATAGTAAATCACCATTCACTGCTGAGCTGCTATTGTGCCACTCATTTGTAAGGCAGCTTTCAAGCCTTTTTTTTAATCAGTTTGGCTTGACATTTTGTTTTCCTGGTATTATTTATGAGCTCTATCTTATGAATGGATTATGTAAAATAGTTTAATTCCTGTTGTTGCAATTTCTCAGATGTCATCACACAAAAGCTTGCTTTGAGTAGAACACTCAGGTCCAGATTTTGTTCTCAGCTGTGCTGATAACAAATTAGACCATCATCCACAGAGATCAGAAGGGCTTTCCTCAGATTTACAACTGTTATGAGCATGTAGGAAAAAACATCTGAGCAATGCTCTTCTCAGAGTAAGGAAAGGCACATTGCTGCCTCTCAGCAATGTTCTGCAGACAGGGTCAACCCACTTAGCCACTGTCCTCAGCTCACAAACTGAACCTGGTGATTCTCCTTGCAAGGAGTTATGAGCTGCATTCAGCTGTGACTTGACTGCTTTTGTTATAATGGCAGAAATGGGGATGGGTGGATTTTAGAATAGTTGCTTTCTAAGATTTTGGATGCACTCAGTCACTTCAAAGCAACTAAAACCTCAGTAGCTATTTAAAGCAAAGCACTTTAGTCCCCATTTGATGGCAGGTGTTAGCTCTTGTCTGAGACAGCAGGCTGCTACTGTAGTGAACCAACAGCTCTTAAGCCTTTGCAGATACCAAAAATTGTGCCAATTATTACTCTCCATTTCACAGGTTTCTCTGATCTCTCAGCATCTAACTGCACCTGAGTGTGGAGCAGAGACCGTGTAAAAACAAGAGCTCTGTTGCTAAGGAGCATTTGGGATGTACTACTGCTATTTATTTCCCTATACTAAAAGCTGTTTCATTTCCTGGGATGAAACATGTGGTGTGGCCTGCAGCAGGTGTACATAAGGTGCAGGATCATGCAAAGGAGAGAGAAAGAAAAGCAATTACGAATTTCTGCTTTGTGTTGGCTTGCTTGGGTTGTTGCTCTGTGGTTGCCTGGACTCGGGGCACTTGGTCAAGGGCTCAGCTCCTGCACTCACACAGTGTTTTGCTGGAGCCCAGCCTAGCATCAGAGCAGGAGCTGGCCCCTGGGAAGCACCACAAGGAGCCAAACAGGTTACATTTGTCATCTCAGCACGTGGAACTGGGTATGGCTCATTTCTGTGACATCCCTGTGACAGCAGGGAGCCATGAAGATGACGGATGTTGCCCAAACCATTACAGGGCAGTTTTTCAATGGCTGCAAACACAGAGCAAGGCAAAAGACACCCAGTTCCGTGTGTGTGTAAATGAAGCAATTACAACCAGAGGCACGGGGACTGCACCTCTCAATCAGCTCCCTTGGCTGAGCTCTGCAGGCCTTTCCAGGTGTGCCTGGCTTTGCATCCAGGCAAGGAGAGCAGGCAGGACCTGCATGGCCCAGGCTGGTGCCTGAGGCCTCTCACCCATGGCCAACGAGTTTTGCTGGTGCTCTGCTGCACCCAGCACAGCCCTTCCCTGTTTGAACTACAGAGGGCCCAAAGACCAGCCTGCTCTGGGAGCAGGGAGTCATCCCGCACAAGGCCTTTAAGAGTAATTTATCCTTATTTAGAAAGGCATGTTATTCTAATGGCATCCCATGCTAGGCATGATACAGTTTAAATGTTCCTCACTGGTTACAAATGTGACCTTCATTAACTCGTCTTTGTGCGCGGAGTTCTACAGGAACAGCTCATTGCATTTTCAATTTAATTTAATTTGAATGATAATTTAAAAGTTGTTTGATGCAAATGCGACCATCTGCATCCTCGCAGCTGACACAGTTTTTAAAGATGGGTTTGTCAGCAGGGGTGGGGGGAGCTTGATGGGGAAGAGGAGTCATGAGCTCCCAGGAGCAAACCGGGAGTGCCTGGGGGCTGAGTAGAGAAAGGGGAGGAGCTGAGTCAAGAAATTGCTGGTTATCAAAGTTGTACGTGACTATTAAAGTCTGGAGCGGTAATCACAAGTCATCTGACCATGCCAGCTCATGGTACTGCTGTCTGAGGCCAGTAACTGCCCAGGTATGTGCTGACCAGACCTGTTGTGACACAAAACACAGGGAGCTGCCACGAGGGCCTGAGCCAGGTTCAACCATGCCCTGAGCACAGCCCAGCAAATACACCGACTGTGCCTCTTGTTAGGGCTTTAATTACTGTCAGTGACAGTACTGTCCTCAAACTCAGAGCTCACAGTGACTGTAATGGAGGGGAGGGAGGTGTGATGCAGATAGAAGCTCTTGTTTTGCTATGACTAAATCTAAGCTGCAGGTTTCGGAGGACAAGTGCCAGCCTATTCCTCCCCCCTGCAGTACTGGATGCTTGAGGGCAGTAAATAATAATGACAACAGTGCTAATGGCTGTTTGTTCACACTTGCTACTTGGCTGCTAAATAACTCGGTAAAACTGAAACCCTGAAGTGTTGCACTGACTTTTCTAGAACTTGGTCTGGGTTGACTGCTGATATCCTCCTAAAGTGATATAAAATGGGCTGTGTCCATTCCAGGCTTTTGAAAAAGAGCCAGAGGAAACATTTTGCCCCTAATGCTTCCCTGCTGGCAGCCTTGGTCAGGTAGGATGGAAAGGAGCTCCTTGCTGAGTCCTCACTCTGCAGCAACAGCACTTCTACCCCAGGAAGCCCTGCTTGGAGACTGGGCATCCCAGGCGGCTCCAACAAAACCTGCCTGAACTCTGCTGCAAGGGGAGGGAGCTGTACCCTGAAAATCTTCTGTATTTCGAACCACGCTTGCTTTGGCACCTGTGTGCAACAGCCTTTGCACTGGTGTTGTGGAAATGTGCTTGAAAGCTTTTAGCTAAATTTGCAAGCATCAACTCCCTTGCCAGTGTGAATGTGAATGAGGGAAATGAGAAAAATGACCCTTTCTAATCAGAAGGGGGATTGGGCTGGTGCTGTCTGTGGCTTGGGAGACCTGGTTTTAATTCTTAGTACGACAGTGTGTTCCTGAGAGCTGAATTCTCTCTTCTGGTTTCTAGTGAAACTCAAACTGCTCCTGCAAGAGCAGACCATGCCAATCCCTGGCACTCCCAAGGACGACAGATCCCTTATTAAGATGAGCGTGCAGGGTTTATTGTCTCACACCTAGGAACAGGAGGAAATATTGTCGGAAAAACAGCACTTTCTGTCACAGAGTCTTAACTACTGGTGTATAAATCTAACATTTTTCTCACCCTTCATTTAAAACCATGTTTTCTGCTATTTCTCTTGAGCTCCCTAAACTGGGACATGAGAGATCACAACACCTTTGACAGCAATACCTAGAACTCCCCACAGGGCTCAGGTGTCTTATTTTGTGGTGTTTCAGGTGCCCCTGAGAGCTGTGTTAGCAGTCACTCAGGAATACCAAAGCCTGGGGATGCTTGTGTGGCTGCATCTTAGGGAGCAGGATGCACAAATGACTCTGCTAAAACTTGGTCCCATTTGAAATTCACCTTACAAGCAGCCTGGTTCTCCACTGACAGTAGAAAACTAAATGCAGCAACCTGATTTTTAATGGATAGCTTTCTCTGCAAACAATATTTTGACTGTGTTTATGGGCATTAAAATATTATTTAAGTCAGTTTTTGCGAAGAAGCATAAGAGTTCTCTGGTTTCTTATGAAAGATCAGACTGAGTGGATAAGGTGAACAGAGAAGGTGGTTGGGAAGAGAAGCTTTAAATTGCAACTGTAAGGCTGATTCCTGCTCCTTCTGCTCTGTGTCAGTGCTGCTTCTCTCCAAGCCCATTAGAGAAACACTTAACAGAAAAAGGCAACCCCCAGGGAGAGCCTTCCACCTCCTGGAGAGATTTGGAGGAGAGCTTGCATCTCTACCCATTAGAGAAAAAGTACTTTTAGCTTTTAAGTTCAAATGATGGATCCAAACAACATATGCTAGGAGTGAACACAGTCTTGCTGGGAGAGGCCTTGCCAAATCTAAGGCTGCTCTAGCAATAAATAATAATCCTAATTAGGCTTCTTCCCTCAGGAGCACCCAATTTTGTGATATTGATACAACATGGCATTGGAGCCTCTCATCTTAACAGCTATTCAGAACACCATTGAAGTGTTAAAAAAACCACACCACACACAGAAAAACACTTTTCCTGAAAACAGACACTTAGAGAAAGTCACATTATTTGTGACTGTATTTTCCTATCACTGTATATCAGCTACTTCTGAAAAATAAAGGAAAAATGAAATAGCAGCTGGTCTCACTACTGCAGTGCTATGCAAGACAGGGAAAGCAGCTATTTTAAATGAATACTGATTGCAGTGGGAGAAAACTATGGACACTTTAACTTTCTGACAACACTTGGTTTCCTGGTATCAAACATCTCTCCAATAGAAACCTTACAGTTTGGCTTTCAAGAGGCAAAATCTCTTTAGCTGCTGTATTAGAAGGACTGCAGATTTCATCTGTCACTGAAAATCCTTCTGTGCTTCCTCTGCAAACATACAAACATCAAATGGTGGAGCTCTTCCAAGGCTGTCACCTCAAATATCCTTTTCTGGCCCGGAAGATGCTTAGAAAGGGAAGTTTCAGAAACAGAGATGAGAAGACTCCTGTCCCAGCTTCTCCATGCTTGTTACAGAAACTCCCACTATATGCATTGCCCCTCGCTGCTAGTTCAGCTGCCAGGCTGGGAACTCATCTACTTTTTCTCTCTGGATATCTAAGCTTTGGCTCTGTGCTCCAGATAAAGCTTGAAAGGAGTGAGAGGAAATGAACAGTGCTTTTCCAGCGGCAGTTCTGCCAAGCCCAGTCGGGAAGCCGTGGCTGATGTGCCATGAACAGCCAGCAGTGCTGGAGCAAGGGGGCCTGTTAGTGCCTTTGTTGTAGGAGAATTTTAGCACTGCTGGGGTAGGAACCCCCCCAACAGCTTGGTAACTGAGCCTTTACCCCCTCGTGTCCTCATAAATTAAACATAAAGCAGCCGCCCGCTCCTGCAGACAGCCGTGTTCTAATAAATCATGTAAATAGTCTGGGAGATTCACTGCCCTTTATTTCACTTGAGTCCCGTAACTCAGCTGTTAATTGGATCTGGGATAAAATCTGTTTTACTGCATGTTCCCTAAGCAGGATTCTGTAAAGTTCTTTCTGAAATAACAACCTATAGCACTGCCTGCTTTGTTTTCTCCTGTCCAGCCCAAGGAGGAGAGCAGTAAAGCAGCACGGCCAAACTCAAGAGAATTTTCCTCGTGGCTCTCCCAGGCTGTTCTTGTTTGCCCTGGGAGCGTCCCAGGGAAGGTTCATCCTGGTTTTTGCAATGGCAGCACAGCTGCTGACACTGGGCTGCTTCTGCCTCCAGTCCCGAAGCAGTGGTTTCCAAGGGGCCTGGCAAAGTGAAACCCCTTTGGAGCAATTATCCACCTCTGTTCTAACCAGCAAATATTTTATCCTAATGGTTTTTCAGAAAGATCCTAGAAAATTCTGGTGGTTTAGTTGATATAATGCACCTTTTCAGCTGGGAATTTCACCAATGAAATAGATGTAGGACATAAAACAAAAAAGGCATTTGGAGGGTTTTTTTTTTCCTTGGGAAGGGGAACCCCAAATCTGTTTGCTCCTTCTTGCATCACAAAAGAAATGTGAGGCCTTTTTAGGACAGCTGGTTAAATGAATAAAACCTGTACCTATGGAACTGAGGAAAGATCAGCTTTGTTTTTTTCAGTATTTTCTCTCAAGAGTCAAATCCTAAAAATTTTATCAAGAAGATTTGCTGTGAGGTCTCTTGTCTAGAGGTTGTCACCTCCCTGGTCCTGTCCTGTACCGAGTGTGTGGCATCAGCTCAGGATGTAGCCCCTATTCCCTGCCAAGCACCTGCTCTGGCCTCGCTGTGCACAGAAAGCATCGAGGGCACTGGCTACTGGGTTTATCGTTTACAGACCTAACCTGAACCAGTATCTAGGAGCAACAGCAACATAATTAGCTTTGGCAATTAACACTGCTTAACTGAAGCTGCTGCAGGACCAAAGGCACTTTTTTCGTCTGCAGAAGCAGCAATTAGCATTTCATTAAGGTAACAAGCCTAGCTAAGACTCCTGAGCCTGCTGGGGTCTGCTGATCTAATTTTGGGATCCATCGATAAGCCCTCGGGACATTAAAGTGAGATGCATCAAGGCTTTCACCACCACCACACTGGAAAAGCTGACTGGAAAAGGGATGGGAAGGTTTTGTCTCTTCTGGGTTAGTTAACGACTGGTGTAGGTGTGAGGTGTCCCTGGGCAGCACCAGCTCTGAAAAGCACGTGGTGCAGTTGGGTCTGTACAGCCCAAAGACTGAGACTGGGGCCTTATGGGACCCCAAGAAGCACAGGTGGTTCAAGGAGGCTCTTCTATCTCCAGCTTTCAGGTTTTACCCCTAATTTCTTGTCTTATCTGTATCCCCAAGCAAACATCCTTTTTGTTCATTTTCTGAAGGAGAATCTATTTCTGCACCAGTTTCACATTCAGTTCTTTGGCTGGTTTGGTTTGAAACATTACACATGTGTTGGGAGAGAAACATCTTTATTTTTGGTGGCTTGTGGGTTTTTTTAAGTCTTGCCTGCAGCTGTGGCTTGTTGGTTTGTTCACCTTAAATCTGAGGTCAGGGGAAGGGGCTGGCTCCACACAGGCAGGCGCTCGTGCTCCGGGTCAGAGTGACCAGGAGCAGTCACTGCTGTTCCTCCACTGGACACTGGGGAGTTGGGATGCTGGGCATGCATCACATACACACACAGCTTTAGAGCACCAGGTTTCAACAGGCAGGAGCTGTAATACAGTGCACATCCCTCCCTCCCATCATTCCTGCTCATTAAACTCCAGCAAACAGTGTTTAGTGGTTTTTCTAGGAAACACCACCACAGAATCAGCAGAAAATACCTTTTTTTACTGTTCTTTGGCATAACGTGGGATAAAAACCATCCTGTTATGATGCTTTCTGATGTTAAGGGTTATTACCCAATGCAGCTGTTAATGGAATGTCTGTTCCTTAGAACCTGTGCTTTATGTAATCAGTAAATTCCAGTAATCTGGAAGTTTGCTAAGAAAGTAGGCACAGAGCTCTACTTCTGTGAAAGAGACCGATATGATAAAGTCAGGAACTTTCTAAATAGCAGTTTTATTGGAAAGTGTTTCTGTTGCAACAAGCAGGGCTTTGGTGTCTCTCTTCTGAATCAATGCTGTTGGGGTTTGAGGAAACCTTGCTCTGGGTTATGCACTTTGCATTTCCATGAGGGCTCTCTCAAAACAGCTTGTTTCTGGACATGCAAGAAAAGTAGGAATGCTTTTCTGTTTCCTGAAGATGAAAACTTACTAAGGAGGACAAAGTGTGCTCCTCCATTCACTCTTTACTTTGATTACATGAAAAGTTTTGGTTTATGTCTGAATATGTCAGGTTTGGGATTTTCGAGCGGGAAGAATAAGATGAAAGTCTCTAATCTGACTTCCAGGGAGCCTCTGCCACTGAGCTGCACCGAGGGGAGGGAGCCTGGCAATGGGACACCCATTCACAAGCTGGGGACAGGCTCCCTCCTTGTGATGTTGGTGTTCAACGCCCTCTAAAACTCTGTGACCCCGGCGCTGGTCACCAGCGTTTGTCACAGCTCATTACACAGCAGGAATGTGGAGGCCCAGTGACCTTTCCCAGAGGGACAGGCAGAAAAGCAACGGCACAAAAGAGGGAAGAAAATGTTGTACACTTTAGAAGATAAATAACTGAATGTTATTGTAATGGAAAACACTGGGCTGACAATGGGCAGGGACAAAAATGTTCCTTTTAGGGTGTTGGTTCTGGGATTTGGATTTCTATTTGTTCAACTGGGGGCAGCTTCCCTTGCTGCCGTGCTTGGCTATCAGGGAATTTCAGCAGGCTGGGGAGTAACTCTCAGGTCCAAGTTAAAGTGGGATGTGGGGAATCTGAGCTCTTTGGTGATGCACTGGAGCAAGGACCAGAGGTGGGAGAGCTGGGGATGTCTTTCATGGCCTCCTTCTGCCGGGCAAAGGAAGGAAGAGGCCTAAAGTGACATTTCTAAACCTATTAAAAAGTCAAGGCAAACTTTCAGCTTTTGTCCTCAAAGCCAGCTTCTGTAGTGGGAGAGTAGAGCCCCTGGGACTGCTCCCAGCTGTGACTCCAAAGTTTCTCCTTCAAACAGGTCCAGGTTTCCAACCATCTCGTTCCCCCTTTCATTTCACTTCCAGTTTTTATTTAATCTGACTTCTCCAGTCTCCTGAGACAAACTGATTAATTCTTTTCCCCTTCGTAGTCCCCTGAGTCCCTTGTTCAATCTTTCCTGCCTCAGTGAGATCTTAATAAATGCTGCCTGTGGCTGGAAGTGGGATTGGGTCTTGGCACTGTAATTAATTCTTTACTTCCTCCATGGCTTCAATATGCTATTTACAGCTGTCAGCCCCTGCAGGAGCAGAGGTTTGCAGACTGCCTCCAACTTTTGCCTCTGATTAATGTGTTATATCCACCTTGCTTTTTCCATGCTCTTTTGCCTTTCTTGCTTTGCCCTCTATCCAGCTTAGTGTTGACACAGGACAGCACTGATGGACTTCCAGGCAAAATGCAGTCCTGGAGACAACAATTGCCAGGCTTTTCTGTTTGCTTATGCTCTGTTATTTGAAAGCCTCTTAGTCCAGGCTGGCTGCCTGTGACAGGACATCCAGACCTCTTGCAGCAGCATGACCATGCTCTGACTGTAATCTCCCTAATTGCTTCCTGTAGCCTCCAGTAGCAGCTTGGGGGATTTTAACTCCAGCACAGGGACTGTCAGTCCAGGTGGAAGCAACTTGGAGGGCGGCGGGTGAGACAGAAATGACTTGGAGAATTGGAAGGCCTGAATGAGGAAAGGGTTTGTGGCTGCTGGCAGATCAGCACAGGGGAGCACAAATACTGAAGCCTGCAAATACTACAGAATTATGTAGGCTGATAGCACAAAATATAAATAGGAGTGGATTGAAATTAATCTGATGATAATTGGGCGGAGTGGGGGAGCTGCTCCTTGCTGGCTGTGGGAGCCTCCTCCAGCAGGGAAGGAAGCCCCAGTGCTGGCCCTCTTTTATCTTGAGGGAAGTGCCTCAGCCTGGGACCTGCCCAGGGTTTCAGCAGTGAACTGGAAAGCTGCATTCAATATGCCAGTGAGGAAGCGAATGCAAATTTCCTCCTTCTCTCTCTTTTGGGTGAGATTTATGCCACCTCCACATGCACAGCCTCCTGGCAGCAATAAATCACAGAGGGGGAGGGAATGCTGCAAGAAAACGGATACCCTGCAGTTTCTGTGTGCAGGGCAGGGAGATGAGATGTGTGGGGATCAGCAGCTGCTTCCAGGCATCACAAACCTGGTGCAGCACACACTCCCACTCCTTCCCACTGGAGACCACCCACCAGAACCTGGGGATTTACTGTTTAGTCATCCCCCTTCCCTCCCTCCTGTGCCAGGGTTGTGTGTGCCCAGTCTGGGATGAAGCCGTCAACCTCATCTTGGCAGAAGGGTTTATCAGAGATGAGCCCTTCCCCTGCTCCGTGCCAAAGTTCTCTCCAGCATCTGATGCATCCCCCAGGATCCCAGGCCTGGGCTGCACTGCAGACCTAAGCTAAGGGTGTATCCCCAGTCTCCTCAGCCATGGAAAATACACTTGGTGTCTGGGTTCTGCCCAGGGAAAGCAGAAGAGCCACACAAGCAAAACAAGCAAATGTGCCCTAGGAGTATCTCTCCTTTGGGGACTGGAGAAGTTCCGGCAGCCCCCTCTCCCATCTCTCAACACTGTCAGTGTTGTTGTAGCTGGTCTTCACCTCTGCCCTGCAGAAAAAGGCAGGGCAAGGCCACGGACAGGCACTGCAGGGCAGTAGCTCAGTACTCTGCTCCGTTTTGCAACTCCTGGCAAAAGTGCCCAGCTGAGCTGAGAAACCTCCTTGTCTTTCCTCAGTAGCCTCAGCCACCTCCTGGCCTTACCTTGCAGCCCCTGCTCCTGGGGCTCTGGCTGGGAAGCTCTCAGCACTGGAGGCACAGGAGATGCTGAGTCCCCTTCACGCTGGCCACAAGCAGCAAGGACAGGAAGGCACAAGAGGAACGAGTTCCCTGCGGTGCATCGTGCCGAGCACAATGCTCTCCACTGCCCAGCACCCCTGCAGCTCGACAGGGCTCAGCCAGGGGAATGAGCCCTGCCCCAGGGAGTCTGGGTTCAACCTCTGGGAAAGGCATTTGGCTGCTGCCTGGAAGCACCTGACCGTGGTTTAATCCCCTTTCAGTGCAGAGCTCTGACGAGCCCCCAGCAGAACTAGGACAGCTAAAAATACTCAAGAGCGCAAAGGAAGTAGTAATTTGGGCAGGACTGAACTGAACTGATTGATCTCAAATCAAAAGGTTCAAGAGGTGCAAAACGTGGTCTCATCAGGTCAAGCATCAGAAAAGGAGTGAAGATGTGACCCAGTCGCAGAGCTCAAGAAAAGCAGCAAAACCTAAAAATTTTGCTAAACTTCACAGCAACAGCAGCAGAGCCTGTACCAGCAGCGCAGGGAGGTGCCTGCTGGTTCCCCACCATATGCTGACTTTACCTTTACTGTCAGTCTAAATTCTGCCAATTATTAAATTATCCAACTTGCAGCAGGAACGCAGTTAGATGTGATCCAAATGGTGTCACTACAATTATGGTAATTATCTGAAAACAAGCCAATTACTTCCCTCCTCCTCATGCCAGTTGGTACCAAGATAGCAGCTGTTCGAGGCAAATTTGTTATCACGTTACTGTACATTTGTTAAAGGTTGAGGTTATAGATTCTAGCCTTTTAAATATTAAAGATGCTATAAAGTCATGGAGTGTATAACGTATTAGGATTTTTTTTAAATGTCGGGAAGGGAGAAATTTCTTTTATATGCCAAGAGAAGCAGTGGGAAAGTGATTTACTCATGGTGGCTGACTGGAAATGTGTTCTTTGCAATCAGCGTACAACCAAGCTATAAATTAACCTGTGTCAGCTTGTTACCTCTACCCATGTAAAATGAACTAAATACAGAAGTTTTCTGAGGATCTTTTACATTTTCATTTTTCTTCAGTATTGGCATTCGGGATGCTCAACACATCCAGAGGCATCTTGCAGGATTGGCCCCTCTACTGGATGCACTTTCAGCAGTTTGTTCAGTTTGTCAAGTGTTTTGGCTCATTTAATCATGTGAGAAGCAGCACCACTCCCTCATGGAGAGGGAAGGCAAAGCAGGGTCCAGCTCTGCCTGTGAGCGCTGCCCCAGGCAAAGAGAGTTGGGCCAGCATTGGGCGGAGCCATGGGAAACACTTCATCCATGTGAAGAGCCTTCTGAAAAGTTGTGTTATCAAGGCATCTTTTACTTTTGAACCTGTTCATATTAAGGACAGCCTTGCTTGAATTGCTGAAGGCATCAAACACACAAAGCCCACCACTTGCAGCTCCTGCCAGGTGTGCAAATGTAGCGCCCTCAGAGCACAGACCAGCATGGCCCGTTGTTTTGCACAGACCTTCCTTGTGGAAACCAGAGTCTTTCATCTCGTGTCAGCCACCATATCCTCGCTTGGACTGACCTTAAGTTTTTTTCCATGTGATGTTTTGAAATCTTTGCCTTTGATGTGGGTAAAATACTTCTTTCAATAAATGTCAAGAGCAGATTAAAGAAAATTAAATGGCAGAAAGAAGAGATTCTGCCTTTTGGCTCAAGCAGCATTTTCATGACAACTGAATGAATCGCTATGAAAAATGTGAATTTCCCTCTCTGTGCTCAAGGTAGATGCCAGTGGGATCTGTTTATATCCATGAGCTTTACACACACCCCCATGCATCCCTAATTCCCTGCAGCCTGTGTGCAGCCACGGAGCCAAGGCACGGGGCAGAGCTCAGTCCCTGGGAGCAGGTTAGTGGCATTAGCCTGCTGCTTTGCTTGAAATAATGAGCCATGCTCACAGATGACCTTCTCAGCAAGCCCTAAGGGCTGACAGATCTGGGTTATGTTGGAGCAGTGGAGGGAAGCACGTTGCAGAATGCTCCTCCTGGAGAAATCCTGCTGCTCATTCCCCCACCAGCCCCAGGAGCTGGAGCTGGAGCTGGGCATTGACACACCCACACACCTGCAGTGAGGGGGTTTTTCCCTCCCACAGACAATGGATGCAGCCACTGGGCTCCATCATTTCCCTGGACATCCCTGGTACCTTCCACTATTCTTAACTGATACCATCTGCTTTTGCTTTTCTTTTCCCAGAAAGTTCCTGTGGCTGTCAGAGCGACGTGCCAGGACTCTCTCCTTTCTGCATTTGGAGTTGTATCGAGTCCTACTCCCTTGGCAAGACATGAAATACCACTTCACACAGGACAGCCTAGGTTTTCTATTCCCTCCTGATCACCACTTGATTCTTCCATAGTGTCAATTATGATTTACTTATTACCTTTATCCTTTCCTTCACATCATTTTCATGTTTGTTACATGTTAAAACTGCCTAGTTCAGATTTCTCCCAGTTAAGCAGCAAAATTCAGCCAACAAGGATTACATTTGATAGTGTTTAAAAAACCAGAAATTTAAAAACTAATCTAGGCAGCCGCCTGCCCAGTCGTAGTATTAGATGAGAGTGAGTGTGTAAACAGGTTTCTGCTTATCAGTCCTGCTGCTATCTTCTGCACACAAACTGCTCAGCCCCACAAAATCCAATTTCCAAGAGGTTAGAGGAGGGAACTGTTTGCAGAAACACAGCAATAGAAATCTCCAAAGCCACAGCCCTCATTACACTGACACTGAAGAAAGAAATGATGCTTGACGACTCCTGGCACCCAACGTCGACATTTACTTTTGTGGCTTTGATTGGAATCGGCCCAGCCGTGCCATGGGATTGTTTCCTCTTGTTTTTCCCTGCTTGTGTGGTGGGTGGGAGAAAGGAGCTGAGCAGGCACTGGGCCTGGGGAGTCTGCAGTGCACCCTGGCCCTGCAGCACAACCATCACCTTCTGTTTCCCCCTAAAAAGCTTGGAAACTCGACTTGGAAACACACTGGCAGGAGAGGCAGGGACACAGCTCTGCCTCCAGTGGGGTGCCTGTACCAGGCACAGAGGAAGAGGGCCAGGTTGTGTGTTCAAGGTACAATGTTTTGAGCCTTTTCCCAAGACCTGGATGTGGACAGGTGCTGCAGCTCAGTCCTGGAGGAGCTGAGCCCTCTGGCACTGGGGAGAAAGGAACACAGCACTGGGAATGCTGTGGGCTGGACGCTCTGACCTGGCTGCTGTAGGTGACAGCAGGAAGGATGCAGCAGCATCCAGTGGCAGCAGGGATGTGAGATGTGGAAGGAAAACGTCCCTCAGCCCCTGTCACAGGCAGGAGCTCTTTGTTTATTCCCAGATAGAGCGATCAGGAGCAGCCAGCCCACCTCCCCTCCCGACACCTCCTGTAAAGGGCTGCTGCCCGGAAGTTCACGGCTTCAGTAAAACTGCAAACTGTGAGCTGATTAGATATTCATAGATACTCTTTCTTGATTAGTTCACCATTAATATTTCAATGTCAGAACTGGATGCATAGTGCCTCCCTGCTCTCTTCCTTCCTGCTTAATTAATTTTGACCATCTCCAACAACAGCCTCCGACAGATAGCAGAAATTGAAGTGGGCTGTTCTGTGACTTTGCTTGCTGTAAACAGCTATTTGCAATTCCTTTTCATACATCACCCACCCGTGACAAAGAGATCACAGTAGCAGAAAATGAGTCTCCCTCATAAGGACTTCAGAGCTCCGAGAGAACATTTGCTTATTCAATAAAAATAATCAAATAGACAATGCAGTAAGCACAGCTCGGCAACAAGATTGGTGTCTCACCTAGTAATCAGCTGGCTGTTGTGCCATTAAATAAAAAGAAAGGGAGAGAATTGTTAATTTATCTTTTAAAAGAAAGGGCCTTTGATGTAGGGTAGCTCATAAAAGCTGTGGTGTAGCCCAGCTGCGAGGAGATGTGATAATCACTGCAGCCCCAGCAGTGAGGGGCAGCACTTCATAAAATGCAGGTTGCATGGCTGCCTGATGCCCAGCACACGCATCCGTGGCTGATAACAGGACGTGCTGCTAATAGTCTGTTTGATTGTATTGATGTGCTCAAGATATATGGGGGGAGGAGGAGCAGTGAGGCAGAAATTATACAGCTATGTTTGTTCCACCCCAGCCCAGGGGACTGTCTGCCTTCATCCGTCCTCCTCCTGGGCTTGGAGGGACGGGGAGCTTTTCTGTGTGACAGAAGGGCAGTTGTCACCTTCCAGATCCACAGGGTCCTGAGACAACACACTGGGATTGCTGTCAAGGTGTGCCTACCTGGGCCAAAGCAGCACTGGATTTACAGAAACAAAATCTTTGCATCTCTGTGCTGCCACTTGAGCTGCAAAACAAGCCTGCTGCTACTGGACATGCTCCACACCTCCATCCTTTGCTGCAAATCATCCTGCCCCAGCCTCCAGCCTCTCCTTTCCCAGGGAATACACCAGGATGGTGACCCAAAGCAAGCAGGAAGGCAGGAGCAGCAGGTTGTAGCTCAGCTCCATCCCCTCCATGCCATAACTCAGGCTGTTAAACGCCTGGCCAGAGCTTGCCATCTGCTTCCAGTCTTCTAGGAATAACCACTGAGTAATTCAATCAAAAAGGAGAAGATCCTTGTTTCACTGAATCGTAAGTCACTCCTCAAGTAATTATAATTTTATACCCCTATCAGGAGCAACAGGGGCTGTTCATTTTATGGGCTTTAGCAGCCAGAGCTGTGCTTCTGCCAAGGTTACGGCTGGGAGGAGAACCCAATTTAACATTTTCTCAGCCATCCAAGGCTTATCCATGTTTTTAGCTCTTTGGTTAGGCAAGTGAATAAAGCCCTGCAGGACCAAGGCCTTTGTTCAGGAGTGCTGTTACTGTAGAACATAGAAAATGTACTGGCTTGGACCAGAAGAGCTGACCAAACCATCATGAAGCTGATTCCCACTGGTGTGAACATGCCAGCTCTGCCCTTCCAGGGTTTCTGCAGCACAGCAATAGCTGCCTAACCAGGGAGCAAAACCCTGCTTATCCCTCCCAGCAGCTGGAGGACACATGGGGCTGCATCCCTCACGTGCTGCCTTAGAGAGGGCAGATGAGATTAATGCAGGGGTAAAGCCTACCTGTTGCTCCATCCAAAGTGCCTGGGATGCAACTCATAGGGCTCAAAAAACCCAAGAGCCTTAAAAAAGATCCAAAAAGGAGCCCTTTCTCCTTTCTGTTATGCTCTTTGGGGTAATTTCCACTTAGACACTTCCCCTATCGAGCAGTTTGTGCCCTCTCCCTCAGCACCACTGTCCTTTCTGGGGTTAATGCTCCACCTGCTCTTGCACTGCCCCAGATGTTCAGCCTTTTAAACAGATTTATTCCCTTGACTTTGAAAAGGGCTTCACCACGTTTCCATCTGTGTTTACACTTGGTGCAGGGTAAATTTCTCCTCCGAGCAGATCTGTTCCTCACCAGCAAAGGAATCCGGCTCAGCACAGACTCAGACAGGAAGGCAGAGCAAAACATTTCCGAGGCAGAGCTCGCCTGGGAGCTGTGCTACGTGCCCACAGGAGGACAGAGACCTCTGCCAGACTCCCTGCATTGTCAGACTGTGCAAAAAGGAAGTGGATCTGGCCCAGAGCCACTGCTCCTGTGTCTGTTCTCAGGGCTGGCTCCCCAGCTCACCCAGCACCACCTCCCAGTTATCTGGGACACTGAAGCCAAATGAGAGCAAGCAAGGCAGGACTGGAAAACCCCGTGTCCCACCGAAGGGTCTGACCCACAGTCAGCCAGGACTGTAGGTGTTGGAAAGACCCATTTGTCAGAAGTTCATGGCTCCTTTCTCAGGGAAATCCTCTCTCTTTGCATCCCTGCTCCTAAAGCCAGACTGGCTGGTGCACAGACACAGCGTTTTTAACTGCCTGGGCAATTTGTGTCACAAAGGACAGCGAGCAGCTGCCACCCAGATTTATCACTGTGTTCACCAAGGCTGGGCCAACCAGCCCAGGTGGATCTACAAATGGCATGAGCTTCATCTAATCTCAGCAAAACAGATTTTGAGGCACTGGGGGGCTCGCTGCTTCACCCTAAATTTGATATCAGCCTTCAGGTTTTGGAGCAGCATGTTGGTGCTGGCAGACAGGTAAGGGCTTCTCTGTTCACTGCCCTGCTCTGTGTCCTGACAGGTCCTTGTCCCCACTTTCAGATGCCTTTTAAATTACAGCCAGGATCCAACCAGCCCAGCAAACATTCACCTCTCCCTCAAGGCCAGAGATTTGTCTCCATGCTGCTAATATTGGTATTAGCAACAGGCCAAAAACTTCAGCATTGACAGAGGGCTGGGCACTGAGGCTGACCAAAGCTCCCTGAAATGCATCCTTGAAATGCAAACTGCTCCTGACAGTCCCGAGCTCCCTGCCAGCAACAGAGAGGACAGGGAGGGTTTTGTCTCAGCCTTACACCCTACGCTCAGTCCACATGGATGAGTCAATAAAGATGATGCGGTGTCTACACAATTGCTTCAGGATGCATGAAATTCAGCTATGAGCTCCCTCCCCACAGCAAGGGAAGACATTCAGGTGGCCCTGGAGGGGGGTTGCAGGGGTCTGTCTCCATCTTCCCAGCAACAGCCAACAAACATGAGCCAAGCAAGGAGGGGGAAAGGGAGAAGTCAAACTGTTTGTGAAAAGAAACATCAGCCGAACATGTAATTACATAGCAAGGAGATAAGAGGATGTGAGCCTTCTCTGCTCTGTGGGCATGCAACAAGCAGGCTGGGCAGCCACTAATGACAGCTGTTAAATGATAAATGCCCTCAAGCTTTGCAGGATCTGGTTTATTACGCAACCTGAACTTGCAGGGGAAGGGGGACCCTCTCCTGCGGTGTTTCTCTGCTGCAACAACCAACAAGCTCAATTAAACCTCATGAAAGATGAGCCATTATCAAAGCCATCTCTCACCAAAAATACAAGGAGTCTGCTTGGAAAGATCTGGCTTGAGGAGCCTTCTGGTAACACCCCTGAGTCCCACCCTGGTGCCTTGAAAATGTTAGAATCCAGGTAAATGTCCTGTGTTGTAGAAGAAGGAACAACTGCCTGTAAACTGAAGGGAGAGTCACAGGTAGAGGGAATCGAATAAAATACGGATTTTCCCATCTGAAACATGTGGCTCTGGCACAGTGCTGGGTTCCTTGGGGCTTGTATTTCCTCGGGGGCAGCAGCACTGGAGTCCCAGTGGCACTTGTTATTTGTAGTTTCCATTTATTACAAAGCACTGTTATTATTTACAGAATATACTTTTTTATGGACTGTTACTGCATCCAAGTGCAATAACTGGTCTAAGCTCAAATCCCTGGGAGAACTGTTGAAAGAGAAGCAATTCAGCCACATATTAATATGACAAGGATTTCCCCAGGTTTAAGGGAATAAAAAATATGTTTTGTACAAGTGAAATAGTTCTTTCTTGCAGTATAAAGCTGCTCTTTTCTGATGATAGCAATGAAAGAATATTGCTGCTGTCACTGATGCCACTGGAAATGTATTGCCCCTCTGCAAGAAACCAATGAAAGGACATGGCTGGTTTATTCTCTAAATGAGGCTACTGAGAAATACTCTGCTCCTGGCATTAGCCCAGGCACGCTGCTGCTGCTGCTGCTGGGACCTGGCCTGGAGGGAGGGCAAAGGCACCAAGTCAGCAGCTTTGTGCCAAGTGGCAAAACCGACCTGGAGAGAATCAAAGCACAGTCTGAGAACTGAGCAGAGGAAAGAAAACTGGCCAAATGTCAGATGGAAATGAATCCCTATCATCTGTCGCTGGGGTGCAGCAGGGCTCAGCTGCTCTACAGCACAGCCAGGGTCTGGCCCCTTCTCCTTCAGCAGCTCTGCACCTTGTATGAAACGAGCTGGAGCTCTGGGGAAGGCTGATCTACACTTAACCTGTGGCAGGGAGCCTGGCCGTGAGGGGAGCTGCCAGCCCCTCTCCCTTTCACTGCTATGTTTAATGGCCTGGCTCTCCGATGAAGATTTTAGGTTTTGGAAGTAAAATCATGAAACTGTTCTCAAACCAAGATGATCTGTCACTCGAATGTATGCACTGGAGTGAGTACAGAGAAATTACAGTTTCAGCAGAAGTAAAAATTTCCTGAAAGGCTGAAGTTGATGGTTGTGGTTCCACTTTCATGCCCGTCGATCTGCAGATCTGACAAGTTCATTTTCCTCCCCTCAACATCCTCCCAGGCAACACCTCCCAGCTGGGAGGTAGATGGAAAAAAAAGTTGCTGGTTCTAACACACGAGTTCATCAAATTCTAAAGCACACAGAGACTGATGGAATAACAACACCTGGGCCTGGTGCTGGTGCCCAGCATCTCCACAGGATTCAGAGCAGTCCCTGCTCCAGGGCAAAGCGGCCCAAGGCCCAGCATGGTTGTGGCTTTTACTGAATTCTGGAGAAATTAGCAAAAAATGTAACAGAAGAGGAGCTGCATCAGTGCAAGTGACCAAAGTGAGAGCACAGGTAAGCCAGGCCTGAGCAATACTGGCACTGGAGCGAGCACTTCTCAGGCTGGCTGTGACCGAGCCTCTCCAGCTCCCTGGCAGTGAGCTCCTACCCTCGGATATTTATTAGTTGTGTCAGGAATTAGTGAGAGTTCACTGACTGAATAATAACGTGCCAAAGGCAGTTTTTTGACTTTGCTAATGTAATTAAAGAAAGCAGGGGGCAAAAAGCCTTGCACCGGGGGAGGAATCAGGGCTTCCAGTGGTGTAAGTGCTGTCTCTATTGCAAGGACAAGATGTGAGATGTGGAGGGGAGAGGGTGAGGACGGCAGCGAGGACCTGAACATATCCAGCAATGCCATTGCATCAGGACTGAGCATGTTTTTCAAGAATCTACCGCCACAAGAAGAGGGACAGCGTGGGCTCTGCGATAAAAGCCAAGATGCTATTTTTAAACAGGGATGGGGGAAGCTTTGGGTGATTTTAAATCAAATCAATGCCTGGACAACAGGGCGCTGCTTCCCCCTGCCTCCACTGCCAAGTTCCTCTTCCCAATCCCAAGGATGTCTTCTGACAAACAACCCTCGGCGTCAACAGGATGGGGCTCCCGGGCTGCCGCAGCCACAAAAACGCCCATCAGGAAACCGGCTGTGGGTCTGCCCCCGCCCCGGGCGGTGTGGGAGGGGGTGGGAAAGGCTGCACGCTCTGGGAACGGCTCCGACCCTGCTCTCCTTGGCCATTCCTGAACATTTTTAGTGTCGGCTGCAGTGCTGGGCTCCCAACCCCAAACTGTCCCCTGCCTTGGGGAGTTGTCTGCTCCAGTTCTGTCCCCTCAAAGTGGTGCTGTGACACTGCACCCAAGAGCAGAGCATGTCCCCACTGTCTGCTGGCCCCTGCAACATCTTTGGACATTGCTCTCCAGCATCCCCAACAGCTGCTGCTGCCACAAGTGCGTTGGAAAGGGATACTTGGCAGAGTGCCTTCCTCGTGCCATTATTCCAATCAGGATTTCTTGGCGAGGGGCAGAAGGGGAGGGATCCAAGACCTCGCAGGCAACGGCATGAGAGCGATGGCTGCAGGGTCATAACCTTTCCAGGGCGAGGCATGGCAGGTCAGCAATTACCAGGCAGCCACGACCCCTCTGTTTGCTGCTCCATGGACACACTAGCCAAGGTCGGAGCAGCCAGGCAGCTCCCTCCTGGTGCTGTTTTTATCTGAGTTACTAATTACACATTACCTGTATGTCACCAGGCTGATCGATAGGAGTCTGAGGGATCAATACGGATGCGGATGACGGGGCTGTTTGCCATTCAGAGCCTGCACAAGCTGGGAGAAACAGGGCACCATCGATCCCAAAGGTGGGCTGGGATGCAGGGCGGGATGGGAGGTGCAATGAGGGGGAAGGATCAAAAGTCCATGCCAGGGACCTGCCCTGGCCATGCTGCCCCCAGGCTGGGCCAAACTTCCCACCCATCCTGCAGCTCTCCCTTGGGAATGGCACAAGCCATTTTAATCTAGGTTGGTTTGCAGTCCTTGGGAATTGATACATTTAAAAGGTTCACACTGATGTGAAAATGAACAATTCTCTCTCTTTATGTGTTCTTACTGGATGATCAGTGTCTGAAGAACAGACAAAAATCACAAGGTCTCCTGCATTTTGCTCTGCTGCGTAACTGACCAGAAGCTGAGGCCATCTCTATCATGCTGCTGCCAGTAAGAGGGATCTTGGCTGCAGAATGCAATCAAATTTTCCAGGAAGAATCTCTTGGGACTACCGTGAAACCTGGGATTACAGTGTGGCTAAATGAGGGAATTGCATAACTGGGGGTTTCTGCCTGTCTTGCTGGAGTCTTGTGACTGTTCTGATTCTGTCGTGGTGATGCTGGGAAATTGCTCTTTGAAACCAAAAGAACCTTAGAAAGGCACAGGCAGGTCAGGATCATTTGCCCTCAGCACTGGGTTTGTCTTGAGCAGTGAGTTGATGGTGGTAGAATTGGACAGAGAGCAGCGTGGGGTGAAAGCAAAACTCTCCCTGAAGGCTTCCTGTGCTCAGCTGTGCTTGTGCCCTCACCGAGGTGCAGAGCTCTGCAGCCTCCTCCTGTCAGGCCACTTCCCAGCCTCAGACACCGGGGAAAGGATCAGCAGCCACTGGGAGGCTGGATCAGCCACCCCTGGCCAGCAAGGCAAGAGCCCTTTGTGTGAACAGCACACGGGGCAAAGTCCGTGCTGGAAACCTGTCAGAGGCTGCTCGGGCTCTCAGCTCCGCCAGGTTCAGGACACTCCTGTCAGGCAGTGACACTGCTGGGGACTGTGTGGGCTCTGACAGCTCAGAGCAGAGCCTTGGGGCTCCCCAGGGCATCACCCACAGGTCCTGTGGGTGAAGCCAGTGCCTGACACACTGTGATGGCCCCGTGCTCCTTCCAGCAGCTTCACCACTGCCAGTCACTCAAAGACTGCTCTGAGAGCTGTGCAGAGACGAACTGAAATGTCCAGCTATAAACCATGGGCCCCTGACCAGCACCTGGCAGCCACCAGGCACAATCAGCCCTGGAGAACATTCCCCATCCTTCCCCATGCAGCAGGAGACATTTCTTCCTGAAATTAACTCCTGTTTTTAAAACCCCAGCAAAGAGGCTTTTGCTGAAGGACAACTGGCAGGATTTCAGCTGTGTCCCCATTTGTCCTCCCTGTCCCTGGGATCAGCCCCAGGACCCCTCTCCAGCAATGGCAATGGGTTGCAGCTGAGGATTGGAGCACCCCACACATAAACGGGCCACCTTGGCAACCTCAACCTCTTTGGGAGTGCTGCCATGCAGGTTTGGGAGGAAGGATCCCCCAGAAATTTAATTTTAGTGAGCTGACACCATGAACAGGGAGTGAGCCCCATCTCTAATCTCTCAGAGGCAGCTTTGACTCTGTAGGATGTGAGAGCTGAGCAAATGTTCCTTTATTCTTCCCCCCTCCCTGTTGCTCATTTACTCTTTGATTAGGGATCATCCTCTTGTCATTTGTGTGGATACGTTGGTTTGTTGTGTTTTTTCCTACAGAATGGATGCCAGGCATCAGGACCCATGTGTTCAACGTATGGTGGCAATTAGCCCAGCTCTGAACCCTGATGGCCCGTCTGCATCTGCAATTAGTGCTCTGCTCTATCTGCGTGAGGTTTTTATCTTCCTCCCTTCTGGGGCTGCAAAAGGCACAACTTGGATCTCTAAAAATACAGCAGCAAAATGTTAAAGCTGTAGCTTGAGCCTTTGCTGTGGGGCTGCTCTCAGGATTGATTCCTGTTTGGTTTGGGCATCAATCCTTGGCCTCTGCACCTGGATTTATGTGAGTGCAGCTCAGGGTATCTTTCTGAGACAGTGCAGAGCCTGTGGGGGCTGATTCTGGCTCTGCTGGTATCTCTGCTCGTGCACTTCCTGGCATGTTTCATGCTCCTGGCTGAATGCACCTGGCTCTTGATGGGGACATTGGATTGCCTGATGCAATATTTTATAGTATTAAGCTTATTTACTCATGCCTTTGGTACTCTAGAAAAATGCCTCAGGTTGGCTTTGTGAAATGGGAAAACGGGAGCAAAATTTGGATTTCGGTGGGAAAATGTTTGGGCAGGCAGAGGAAAGGGGGCTGTGGGACCTGCTGTGCTTCAGGGAAACCTGGGATTTGGGAGAAGCAAAACTCCACTGCTCTGCCAGCATCTCAAGGGGTCCCCCTGGCAGAGCCGCCCCTCACCCCCCATCAGGAAGCTGCTCTACCAAACCTCCTGGGCTTGCTCCGCTTTCCTTCCCTCCCATATAATTTCATCTATCCTAAAATCCCTGCTTTTCTCCGAGATAATGTGATTTTTGGGGAGGAGTTTCTCTCCCTGTCACCTCGCTGCAGCTGATTTCTATTGAAAAGCTTCCTCCTAGGGAGGGAGGGGGAACAAGGAGAGAAATTATGGAGGGGCAGCATTTCTGAATCCAAATACATTAAACCATTTAATTCTGTTGACTCAGGGCTGCCTGGCTCTGAATGGGAATTAATCCACAGTGCACAAAATTAAAAAGCACAAGACAAAATGCTTAGCAGGCAATGCCAGGGTTTAAAGCAACCCATTAGCTTGCTCAAACGTCCCCAGTAAATTTTCATTTGTCAATAACGCTTAGAGCCTACAGTTTATTTACAGCCTGTTCAATATTACCAGAACCCCTCGCAGCGCCTCATTTGTATTTATCTGCCACAGTCAGTTTCCTTTCCAGGGACTCTTCTAATCCTTTGCTTTGTATCTGCTCCAGATGCAGCAGGGATGTGCCACCCCCCAGGCAAAGGTAACGTGGGGTTACCCTTCTCTACCCCAGTTATCCCCTGCAGCAGAGACCACCTGCAAGGCCACCCCGAGCCACCTCCCAGTGACCCATCCCTGGGCTGGAGCTGAGACCTGCTGCCATGGGGCTCCTCCAGCCTCTGTCCCACACCCAGGGGATGCACTGGCCACCAGCCAGCATAGATGGGAATCTCCAAACTGGGAGAAGGGGACAGGCACAAGCAGCTGTCTCCATGGACCCGCAGCCTGGCTGAGCTGGAGCAGTCATGGCTAAAAGGCCAGGCTCCTCCATCTGTCCCAAATCAGATCCCACAGGATGAGCCCTGGAGAGGAGAACGTGTAACAGGATTTCCCCCCAAAGCGGCTTGAATGCTTCCAGGCAGATAACAAAGCCTGGCTGGCCCTGAGAATTTCTCCAAGGAAAGGAGTTTATTCTCGGGCACAGACATGAACGGGCGTTAATCTCCTGTTGTGGCTCATGTCCAGCTGGGGAGGTCTGGTCCAACACTCACAGACATGGCTCCCTGCAGTGGTGACGAGTCTCCAGTGGGGTTTGTCCCTCCCCAGCTTCCTGCCCTCTTCCTCTGCACTAGCACTCCCCTGAGGCAGAAGCACAGGCAATTGCAATGGAATTTTAAGTGGATGCAGCATCACAAGGGCTGCCTGGGGAGCCTGGGGGACATACAGGACAGGCTGGGCAGCCACCTGGCTCAGGTGTAAAGCTCAGAGAGGGAAATCCCTCCAGAGGCTTAACCACAAAGATGGAACCGGACACTTCACAGGGAGCATCTACCGGACCCCGGGAGGTGCAGCTGGACTCACCACAGACACCTATCCTACACAACATCCTGAGCTGGGGGCAGTGAGTGGGACCTGCAGCCGAGGCTCTGCCACAGCCCTGTGTATCTGATTGGAGGTGGTGTTCAATAGATTTTATGATGAATGCAGGAGACAGTCACTAAACTGAAGGGCCACTTGCTTTTCTCCCGCCCTTGGTTAGGGTTTGCAAGCTCCTCATGCTGCTGAGCTCCAAGATGCCACAAAAGGACACCCCAGGTTTCCACCCCAAAGAGCAAAGCCCCATCACTTGCCTGCTGCTGTCTGCATGTAGCCAGCCAGGGTGCAGACTCGGCGCTCGCAGGCTCCGCCGGGCAGCAGGACAGCGACGATGGCCAGCAGGGAGCTGAGGGCCAGCAGGGCACAGCCGCCCGCACACAGCACAGCGCTCGTCTGAAAGGACACAGGGGCTGTCAGAGAGGTCACCCCACCACCACACCTCCCCACGAATCCCCTTCTGGAAGTGGGGAGTGCAGCCCTGTCATGGGCGGCTTCTCCCGCCTTTTCCCTTCCACCTTCTGTTGTTTCGATTCACCGTTAAGTCTTGAGCCCGAGGTTCACCCATCCCCTGCTCCCAGGGGTCACTGGCACTGGGGCTGCAGTGACAACAGCAAGTGCATTACATGCATGGAGGGCCACGTCACTAAGACAAGTGCCATTAGATGTCTGTGATGTGTGTCAGTGCCTCTGCTGAGCGCTGAAATGGATCTCATGACAGCACCTGCCTCAGCGGGCCTGGCAATGAGGAGGTATTTTGGGAATCCCACTGCTGCTCTCACTGCAGCTCTGCTGACATGGCAAGCTGCTCCCACCTCCAGCAGCCTAAAAACTGGGAAAAGCACTAATTCGTGGCAAAACAGCTCGCCCTTGGGTACAGGTGTCCAGTCAGTGCACTGTTGCTGTTTCTGTTCTTATTGCAGATGACCACTCCTGCCAGTGGGATGGCACTGGCGGCAGGGACACGTGCCAGCCCAGGCAGGGGCACGGTGTGGCCGGGGGCAGTGAGGGAACCTTCCTCCTCCAGCACCCAGCTCTTGACAGCGCTCAAACAGCGTGAGGACACCTCAGTCCCAGCACTGCAGCAGCCACGTCAACTCCTGTCACTTCACAGCAGGTTCCATGGAATGCTGCTGGCTCTGGTGAGTCACCCTGCAGTAACACCCGCCGCAGCTCCCTAAAGCAGCACAGCCCTAAGGCAGGTCTCACTCCCATCTTCCTGAAAAGTCTCGCTGTTATAACCTGTGTGGGAGCTGCTCTGAGGAGGTCAGGTCTCACTTCCACCCTTGTGCAGCCCACTTGTCCTGGTGAGACATTCTGGTTAGCAATGCACAGTTCTCCTTTTTTATTTTTCCCCCTATATCTGAGCTTTTGGGCAGCCGTGGTTCTTACAGAAACAACCCCCAATTCAGGTTTCCATTTACCTCCCCTCACCAAACAGGTTACAAATAATCTGCTACATGTGAGTTCTCCTGCAGGAACCACAGGCAGGCTGAGCAGGGGAACAGGGATTGGATTTACCCTGTGATGCCAGTGGCGGGTCCAAACAGCTAAAACCCTCTCCCATTAGTGGTGCTGCCCCACAGGTTTGGCACTGCCCTACATCTGCCTCTGTTATTGACTGCTGAGCTGGTGTTTGGCAGCTGGAATGGCTGGTGCCGGGTGACACAGCCACTGCCTGCAGGGTCCTGCCCAGCAGCTGCCACTGCTCCAAGAAGGGACACGCTGGTGCTGGACAGGGACAGGCCAGGGCAGCGTGGGCACCACCTGACACCCTGGTGTGAGCTCTTCCCCTGGGGCTGTGCAGTGATTAGAAATCAGCATCTTATTTATAGCCTGTGCATGCACTAAGCAATGCAAATGCTGTCCCAGCGATAAATTAATTCCTGACATGCAATGCAGAAGGAACAGCAGTGCAAACAGCTACCCAGAGAAATGGAGAGGCTGTTCCAGCAGTGATATCTGCTCCTCTCCAGAGCCTTCCAAGCCACTGAGACCTGAACAGACAAGTGCTGCTTCAGGGCTCAAGATACGAGTTTGGGACACCCCCAGCAGGGACCCTTGCCCTGTCCCTCCACCAGGAAGGACCCATGGGGTTTGGGATGGGATGGGATGGGATGGGATGGGATGGGATGGGATGGGATGGGATGGGATGGGATGGGATGGGTGACCCCGTTGCACAGACACTCTCCCAGCCTGGGGCCCCGTGGGGAAAACAGCCACAGTCCTGCTCCCCCACTGCTCCCAGGGCAGCAGTATGGACAGGAAATCTGGATTCAGAACAAAAATAAGGATTACTCTGTCTGGTGTCTGCATTTCACCTTCCGCCCGGCAAAACCATCCTCCTTTGCAAGGACCATTAATTATTTAAAGCAATGAATTTTTCAGCAGAAAGGGGTCTTGTGAAGCAGGCTGGTTCCTCTCTTGTGTGAAGCATATTATTTTTAATGATCTAGGTTCTCCTTAATTGTGATAGCTCAAATCCCCTAAAAACTCACAGTTCCTGCTGGAAACAACTGATGAGGTGCTCAGACTGTTAATACCCACGGAGAGGTGTGAAGGTCTTTTTCAGGACAAAGTGTCAGGAAAAAGGCACAAACAGGAGGGGTGCAGGTGAGTGTTAAACTGGCAGAAGAGCTGATCTGGTTTGGGAGCTGCCATCAGGGTTTGGCAACACGACTGAAGGGTCTCAGGGTCAGCAGCATCCTGGTGTGAACATGGGTGGCCAAAAACCAAAATCCAGCCAGGCCTTGGCAAAGGGAACACAGGTCGTGTTGTGAATAAATGTGAGAAAATTCAGGTGGGCAATAGGTGAAGGTAAATGGTGAGGTTTCGTTGTTGCCACATGGGCCAGGAATGCCGAGCCACTGAATGGCAGCTCTTGGGGGCAGAAGGGATGGCAGGGGCACAGCTGCCCCAAAAATAGGTGACAGTAGAAAAGGACTCACTTGTGCTCTTTGTCTGGCTCCCACATTCTGCTGGGATACCACGGCCAGAGCTGCCTGAACACAAGGTGTGTGCTGACATTATCTGCCAAAACACTGCACGTGCTCTTGGAAAGCAGAAGTTTTGCTTTTGTCATAACCTTTCCAGGGCCTCAGCTGGGAATTATCCCAAGTGCTCCTGCCCTGTACTGGAATTGCTCCTGCAGATCAAAAAGCTGCTTTCAAAGAGAAATAATAAGGTTTAAGTTTGAAGAAGTCCATGGAGCAAAGGTACCAAAGAACACCAGCTAAAATTCTCTCCTTCCCACTGTGCAGTACGTCCCTCTCTCCTCCCTGTTTGTGCCTGCTGCATCTTGAGCAGAAAGGAGAGGATGCAGGAAACAGATGCAAAGGCTGAAACCCAAAAATAGCCAGGGTGGGGAGGAATAACAGGGACGCAGGAGGCTGCTTGTGAGAGCCCAGCTCAGGCAGGGCAGGAAAAAACCCATTCATCCCAGCAAAGAGCACAGCTCCTGGTGCAAATCCCACCAGCGAGGAGCAGGGCTGCCCGTCCCTGGGCATTGCTGACCCCTGTCAGTGCCAGGGAGATGCCCCCAGGGAGCCCAGCAGCCCGAGGCTCGGAGCAATCCTGCCTCTGCCACGCTGGGAAAAGACATAAAACCGTGTCAGATTTTCTGCTCCCACTCCCAGGGAGATTAATTGTTTATCCCCAAACAAATTAATCGTCCCCTGGTGGGACTGTAAATATGCCTTTATGTAGCGTAATAAATTCCGATTAACAACAATCCCCTGCCCGTTATTTTAGTGTTTTACAGGTCTGACACATGCCATGGCTGGGCCATTTACTGAGCAATAAATCTGCTGAAGATGCTGTTTCATTCACCAGAAAAATCAAAATTAAAACGTCACATAATGGCCGTCCTGGGAAGAATTCCTTAATACCCCTAATGAAAAGTTTAAAAAAGTTAACTCATCTTTGAAAGCCAGCATTAAAGCAGGAAGGGGGAAGGGAAAATAAACTCTCCAGTCCAATGTTTAGTGCTGAGAAACAGTACCTTGGTTCAGCAGAGATAAACCAAGCTGGCAAAGCTCCTGCCATCACTATGAACTGGGTCATGATGCACATTAGTTTATTAATGCAATTTATTAATTGGCACTTGGCCACCCCCAGCAGCTGCCATCCTGGACGGGCCCTGTGGTAGCCAGAGCAGCAGGCTGAGGGCGGGGTCACAGACTGCTGGGGTGTTCCGGCCCTGCTCAGGTGCTTAAGCACCTTTGGAAATGGGGGCAGGGAATAAATGCCTCAAATAACTAGGAAATAAAGCCACAACGGGCTCAGTGAGAGAAAGAAAGCAAAGGTCACAGTGTGTCTAGCTTTTTGGGGGTATCTGTTGAGAGGAAATATCTAAGAAACCCCGAATGAGCTGGAGAAAAACTGTAAAGTCAACTGTAAGAGAAGAGGTGGCAAAATTAATCCAACCATTTTCATTTTTACATCAGAGCTCTGTGTGATTAAATATTCATTACGGGAATATGTTTTGGGGTTAAACTGGATAGTGCTGTACCTGCAGAGGTAGAAACTGAATGGACACCACGATTTTAACCTTGTTAAAAAACCAAACCAGTGCTGGATGGAGGTGCTGAGTGGGGACCCGAGCTTTGGGATTTGCAGAAATGGTGGCAGGACCCGGGAGGCCGATGCAGGTGTGGGCAGGTGCTTTCTCTGCCTCCTCCTTGGGCAGAGGCGCCGGGGGTCTGGGTAAAACCCAGGAATCTCCGCCTGGGAGGCGCTGCGTGCTGGGGTGGGCGGATGGAGCCTCGCGGCTCGCTCGTATTTCCCCCCCAGGAGGCACGGAAACAAACAGCCGCCATCTGGGCGGCATTAACGCCACGGCCGGGAAGAGGATCCCACACATCCCACACATCCTCGGCTTCTCCTCCCCGGCAATTGCCTTCCTTTGGGCGCCATCTGAGAGCTTTCTCCTGCCTGTTTGATCTTCCCTCTCCATCCTGCTCCCATAAAATGCCATCCCTGCCCAGGAGCGCTGGGAAGTGCCCAGCGTTATCCGATCCCCAAACCAGGCAGTACCGCAGAGCTCCAGGTGTGATGCCACCAGGGACATGGTTGATGTCTCAGTCCCCTGAGCTGGGATGTTTTGGGCTGAGCCACAGGGATGCACTGTGGAGGCACTGAGACTCCAGCCCTCATTTCTTGCCCTTCAAATGCAGGATTTGGTGGACGGCGACCTGCCCACACCACAACGTGCAGAGGGCGTACCTCTGCCCAGCCCAGATTTAGCTGCTTTTGCACAAAATTCAGCACCACCTCCACTAAAACAAAGCTCAGCCAGTCCCGGCCTTCCAGGCAACTTTTCCACTTTCCAGCTCATCAGGATATTCAGCAGAACACCAGAGGGGTTAATGCCCCAACTGATTAGGGGTGGAGGGAGGGGGGAAGGCATTTTTTTAATTAGAGAGAAAATAAGAGACAGATAGTACGTCTGATGAATTATGGCTGTCTCTCTTTCAGTGCCGTTGCATCTGGGGATGCTGGAAAGCAGTTCCTAATGGCACTGCTTTATCTAAGAGAATGATGGATAGTAGTGAAAGAGAGAAAAAAGGGAAAAAGTAAGACATTAGCACATCAATGGTGTGCCTGTGACCTCCATCAAGGGATTCGAACCAACTTAATGAAATTTTAATTAGGCAGCAAGCAGTGCACTGTGCTGGGTACCCGATCAGCCCTTCTTCCCCTCACCCTGTTATTATCCTTCCCTGGGATAAGCCCTTTCCTGGCGCTGGCAGCCAAGCCGGGCTCATCGCCGCGGCCAGGGAATGCCCCGCGGGTCACACAGCTCTCCCATCTGGCTTTTCCTCACAAAGCCAGAGGAGGAGCCCGAAGGGAGTGGGATTTGCAGCCTCAAGAGGATGGAAGGAATGTCCCACTGTCAAAATGTCCCTGCCATGTCCCTGCCAGCCTGGGCCAGACTCTGCTCTGGGCCCTGCAAAGGGGAAATGCAACGCTCACCCCAGAATATCTCTGATGTGCCCAGAGGATGCCCTTCCCAAGGTGCAGGGTCCAGGATTTGCTCTCTGTGGAGGGGGTGTGTGGGCAGGTGACCCCGTGTGACCTGACCATCACTGTCAGGAGTGGCCACAGCTCAGCTGAGCCCTGGCTGCTGCCCAGCCCTGGCCCTGAAGCCCCAGGGCTGATACCAGCTCTTTGTTAAAGCAAAGCAGCTTCCCTCTCCCTTTGAGAGCAGAGGACAGAACTAATCCTGAGAGCAGCCTGGCTGCATTTTCAATCAACTTGACCTCCCATGGCCCACCCTTAAGCTGGTCCTGTCTCAGCTCCCCTTTCAGCCCAGCTTAGCAGAGAGCATGTCAGTGAATTCTGGTGATGGTTTGTGACTTGGGCACTGAAACGTGGGGCCACAGCCCAGGAATTACAGTTTTCCCCAACAGCGGGTATTTTCTGTCCTGTTAACCTAGGTCACAAAACTCTGGGTAGCTGATGAGAGCAGATAAAGTCTGCTGCGGGGTAATGTGTGTGAAGGTGGTGATGTCAAGAATTCCTTACACTTAGCGCTTACAACTCTCGCCAAGGTTGTGTAAGTGCAATTAAAAATCAAATGGTCTGGCAGACAGAGTCTGGTCTCTTGGGAAGTTCTTAGGATGAGGAGCTGAAAGTTGATTTCCTGATAATCCCAAGTTAATGTGCTGGCCTGATACACAACTCTGGAGGCAGAGCAGGCTCTGCCTGAGAGCCAGCACACACACGAGTCCCTGCCTGGGTCACACTGCAAGCTGGGGACTCCCCAGTGCTCATCTCTCCCTTATTCCAGAGCCCGTGCTAGAAGAGGAGTGACGGATTTTCCACAGAGTGACAGATTTCTTCCCATCTCCACGAGCACCCCACGTGCTTTTTCACTGGGATCGGGGCCGCTGTGTAACTGCTCTGCAAACCTGGCCCCAACAGGCAAACCCCAGATGACATCAGGGACCCAGGGCTGAACTGATGCAGTGAGAAACCAGCAATGGAGATTTGTGAAACCCTTCAGCATTTCCTAATAAAAGGGTAAGCAGGTTTATTGTGCATTTTCACTAAGCTTTGCTGAATCTTTTTAAAACCCAGGAAAGACCCACTCGAGGGACTGCTGGGGTTGTGCAAAGCTTCCCCCCTATCCTGAGCAGGTAATTTTGGGCTCTGCTCCAGCATGGCATCACTGGCTCTATAGGCAAATGGCCCATGTGGTTGTAACCTGAATATCATGGGCTGATCAGCTTCTTTGTTATTTTAGATTACATGCTTGGCAAAGCCTGAAAATAATTGGAGACTATCTGGAAAAATAAAAATAGAAATTTGAAATGTGGCAGCAGTAGCTTCCGAAGTGCAGCACTGAGACAGGAACCCATGAGCCAAATGCTCCCACTGAAAGAGAAAATAAATTAGCTGAGGATGAAGCACTATTTTGCACGTACATGGTGATCTGGCACCAGGAAAAAGAAAAGAAAAGTCATGAGATGCAATGAAACAGCTCAGAGCTCAAAAGTTCACCTGTTTGTTCCATTTGGCCTCCCAAGAGCAGCCCCCTCTCCCCATGGTACTGCACCCCTTGGGATGTCCCTCTCCAGCCCTCACAGCTCCCATGACAGATCCTCCTTTCCATTCACTGTCTGTGTAAGGGCCTCACTCACAAATTGTCTGGGCCATATCATCATCACCATCCTTTCTCCTCTCTGGCCCCAGCCAAATCCTCTCCAGTTTCCATCAGCTCCTGCAAGGTCTCAGCCTGCCCACAACATCTGCAGCCATCAGGGATATTTTATTGTATCCCACCCCATCAAATAACCATCATGGTGCCAAGCACAGTGCAAAGCCTCAGCAGCACTGACAGGGTTAAATTAAAGGTACCCATGATATTAGAGAGCTGCAAAGTAATTATAAAAGGAAGCAGAAAAAAGCCAGCAACTCTAAGCAGACATGAAGGCCCTCTTAAGAGAAGAAAGGCATGTTAATTAACCTCCAGACATGATTCAAAGCATCATTTGTAGCATGATTAACATAATCCCCCAAGTGCACACACAACTGGCATTAACGATCATTTGCAGGACTGAACGCTCCCCCACCCCTTCAACAAATGGGCACATTGGAGCAGGGGAACCCTGGGACAGCACTGAGCCTGCACGCTGCGGGAAACAAAAAGAACGATGTTCCCCAGGGACGGGCATCCCGGCTGCTCCCACCCCTGTGCGCTGCAGGTGGGCGTCCTCCCCAGGTGTGCTCTCAGCATCCTCCCCACGTGTGCCACCAGCTTCACTCTAGAAGAGCTCCTGAGCCCCGCAGCAGCTTCAGCTCCCTTTGCCCCCGGCAGCCCCAGCTCCCACCCTCCTGCCAGCAAACTGCACTTCAGCAAAAGCTGGAGGCTCTTTTCAGGAGCTCCCAGATTCCTGTCCATGTTTGGCTTTCATTTAAAGAAAGAGCTGCCCATCAGATCGCTGGAAAGATTGGAAATGAACGTCACGGCTCTGAAAGCAAAGAAAAAAGAGCCACGATTTCCCCATCTCTCCGAAAAGGAGAGAAGTCTCCCGCTGGAAGTCGTGGACAGGGTTCCCAGCACTCGGCTCCCCCCGCGCTGAGCACCGAGGCGTGCAGGCTCGGAGGCTGCTCATGCAAGAAAGCCAAAGCTGTCGCCTGCCTCAGCAAAGCTGTCAGGACTATTTTATTATATTCCAGCCCATCAAATAACCGTCACAACAGGTCTTCTCCCCCTCATCATGGCAGAAAGCTGGTAAGGGAGCACTTTCCTCTGAAAGAATGTGCACTGTCTGTTCATTAATTATTTGGGTGGTACTAATAAAGGTGACATGGACATGTCACCAAAATGCCCTCTAAACTCAGGACTGTGATTATTCATCTCTTCCACAGCCCAAGCTCAGGAACTCAGAGACTTTGTGCTACACTATATTCTGGATCTCAGTGTTTCCAGAGGCTGAAGCTTGTTCAAATGAGTCACTGCTGAGCTTCATTCTTATCTTTAAAGTTTGTTATTACTTGGAAGTGTTTATCTGCGTCACATTTGCAAAAACATCTGAACAAAGGCCAGCCCATGGAAACAAGAGCATTTTTGCACCTTTTTATATAAATAGGAAGGAGTTTATACAGCTGGTTCTTTTCTTTGCAATTCACAATATTTGTCTCCAATGCCAATTTTAAGGACCGTGATGGGATTTAAGCAATCACACGCAGACCTGGTGTCCTGGGAGAGATAACAGCGCAGCTCCATGGCAGGCTGAGAAATCCGACTGCTGACACCCTTTGTGCCGGGCACAGCCACGACTTCCCGGGGATGCAGCCCTGGTTTGGGGATCCTGCCACACAGTGACCTGGAGCGAGTCCAAGCTCGTGTGTTCCGAGCAGAGGCAGGGAAATCACACTCACAGCTTCGGGGTAAGAAGCTAAGAATGAAGGGAGAGGAGGGAGAAAGGGCAGGGGCAAGCGGGCGGTGGGATGCCGGGGCCGGGCTTTGTGTGGTCCCTGCACACACCCACTGTGACGGGCGGCTCTTTGTCACCCCGGGACACCACAGCAAGCCCGGGCCCCATGGGGCAAGCGGGGAGGTCTGGGCCTCCTTCCTTCCTTCCCAAAAGAGAAAGGCATCACCCCGGGTGGCAGGGGGACAGTCCCCCACATCCAGGCTCGATTTGTGGATCCACTCGTCCCAGGGGCAGCAGTCCCAGCCACCTCCCTGCTCCTTCTGCACAGCAAACTCAGCCGGCAAGTGATGCTCAGTGCCCCGCTGGGAAGCATAGAAACCTCTCCAGCTCCTCCCTGACTCCCTCCCGCACACCCAGCAGGAGCCTGCCCGGGCAGGGCGGGGGGATTTGGGGCCCTGGCAGGGCAGGGTGGCCGGGTCAGCCCCGCGGCACTGCCGGGGCCACGGCCGGGACCTGCACCGCAACCGCGCTGGGGCTGCACTGACCACCACTCTGGCACGGGGGTTCCATGCAGCACCCCAAGAACAGCCAAGGATCCCAAAGAGGGATGTGACCCCGCAGGGACCACGGGATACCCAGGGGGTGCTGAGGAGGTGCTCAGAGGCAGGACGGGTGGGATGCAGAGGATGAAAGGGATGCTGGAGAGAGCACGGGGAGATGCAGAGGATGCTCGAGGGCAGCATGGGGGATGCAGGGGATGCCTGGGATGCTCTGGGCAGGACAGGGATGCTGGAGCAGGTCTGGAAGACAGGACAAGGGATGCTGGGGTGAAGACCGGGGGACCTTAGGGACGTGAAGAGGACAGAGAGATACTGGAGAGCCTGGGGCAGGTCTGGGGGGATGCCAGGAAGTGATGGGGTGACGCCGGGGAGCCCAAAGCAGGCAAGGGGAGGATGCAGGGGAAGTGATGGGGGATGCCGGGGAGCTCGAAGCGGGCGGGGGGAATGCCGGG
>VXAZ01007802.1:1069995-1142931 GCA_013399875.1 Gymnorhina tibicen
GGGGCCGGGGCCGGGCGGGGCTCGGGGGGGCCGGGGCTCTCAGGTGCCCGGGGCTCCCGGCGGCCCCGGACGGTGACCGGCGCGGGGAGGGGGCTGTAGCACCTCCCACGCCTCGTGCAGGGTTTGAGCCTTTAAGCACTTTACAGATGGTTTTTTCACAACCGGCTGTGTGCAAAATATAATGGGCTGAGAACGTACGGCAGCAGCAGCTGAAAATCTCAGTGAGAACGGGATCTCATCGCACTGAGCTCTCCGTGAAAACCGACGGAGCCCTTGGCAGTTTATTCTGTAATACATTTTTTAGGGGTCACAAGCTGGGATTTGAAATTCAGGGCTCCTGAAACATTTATAATACTCAGCAGCACAAATGGGTGCAGTTTAAGTGTTCTCTGGGAGCGCAGCGTTTTAAAGGCACTTTGTGCTCGTGCTGCAGGGAGGGCCCTGCGCTCTCGGGTCGCACAGCTGCGGTTTGGGTGGTTTTTGTTGAAAGTGTCACCTTTTAGGAAGTGCCGCTTGGGAAAGTTCTGTTACCTCGTGATGCTGTAGCTCGAGCGATGCAACCATTGATCTCCTGATGCAGCGCTGTCCTAAAGCCTTTCTGGGTTACTGAACCCGAAATGCACATCCTGGGAGGCAGGAACGTGGTGCCTGGGGTGATGCTGATGCTCTTGGCTCCCACATCCTCTGGAGCTTGCTCAGCCAAAGCAGCAGCACTGAAAATGTCACTCTTTGGGGAGGTTTGTGTAGTAGTGGTGGGAGAAATGAGTCTAAAATTCTGTTCTCATTAGCAGATCTGAAGACTCTTGAAGCTACTGAGGGCTTTGCAAGTGCCACAGTCCTTTTTGGGGTGTTTATATACAAATGCTGAGCTGCAGAATAAAACTTTGATAGTGGTTATAAACTCTTCAAAGAGAGCTCCTCCTGCTTCGTTGAGAATTGTGGAGCTGAGGTTCCATCCTGGTGTGGGATCACAGGGGGAAGGTCAGCTTGGGTGGAAGCTTTCTCGGGGAGAAAGCCATGAAAGGTCTGATTATCTGAGGAGTGTAATTGAGAATCTGTGTTCCTTTGATTAAAGGATCTTTGGTCAGAGAGGCAAATCAGCACTAAATGCCCGAGAGAGACGCTGTGAAGGAGAGGAGAAAAGTAACCTTTCATCTGGGCTGTGCATAAAACACTGCTTGGTGTGATCTCCATTTTTAGATTTGGCTTTTAGAGAAGATTTAAACTGGAGCTGGGAGGAAAGCAGCACATTAAGGCTTAGGATAAAACTCTGGCCACGTGCAGTCCCAAATCCTACAAACACCAGTGTTCCTGGCGTGAGCTGTTGTTGCTTAAGACGATATTGCAGTGGGTAAAAATTAAAACTGATTTTAAATTAAACCATAGCAAAGGATCATAAAGCAACCGACCTGTAGAAAAACCAAAGCCAAGGGTGAAGTGTTTTTATAGCTTGGGCCTTAAAATAAAGGTCTGGCAGGCTGAGGGTGGATAATGGGTTGAGAAATCAAAGTATAGCAGGTGAACTGGGTGCTTGAGGGCAGGTTATGAAACTGCTGCCAGTGGAACAGCTCATCCCTGGGGATATCTTGGGAATAACGTGCAGTCCCACAGCCTGGCTGACCTCAGCAGGTTCTCGTTGTTTTTTGACACACTGTGAACACTTTTTGGGTTTGTTCAGAGCGTTTCAAGATGTGAATTAAAACAGAATGTCACGTGCTGGTTTGGCACCCTTTGGAATGGGATTGGCCACTGGAAATCTCACCCTGAGTCCCCGTTCTGTGGTTCCGTCTGGTTTCACACAGGCACCACACAGCATCCGCTTTTTGGGGGAAGTGAGAGTGAATTCATGTAGTGAAACTTCACTCTCTAAAATTTGGGCTTGTCCTGGATCGGAGCTGATTTTGTCCCCTGCTGTTGCTGATGTCTGAGCACTTGGTTGTGCTCAGAGCTGCTGGGGACAGAAGCAGCCTGTGTGGGAAGGGTTGGGACACGAGCCTGGAGTTTGTATTTCCAGTAGTAAGTAGGTATTTAGGGAGGAACTGGGGAGCTTGGTAAGAAGGAACAGAGGTATTTAAACTGAAAATAGGCTTATGGAGGACTCTTGTGTGAAACTCAGGAATTACTGCTGACAGCTAGGAACTGGTTTGTTGAAATATTGGAGTGATTTGGGAAAGATGAGGGTTTGTAGAGGTTGCTTGGTTCCCTTTGTGCCTCCGTGTTCCTCAGACATGCAGCTTTTCTCGGTGACTTCTCTCCTGCCCATCAGCTCCAGTTATGTAAAGGCTGGTTACTCTCCCTGCTCGCAGCTGCATCGGGCTGCAGGAGGTCAGTGTGGAGCGAATCCGCCTCTTTTCATGGACACTTAAGCCCCTCTGCCAGAGAATGTGCTCCCTGGCAGCTTAAATTTTCGACCCCGAGTTGCCAGTTTGCTGCCCTGCAGTGTTTGTGCTCGCAGGGGAGGCTGGCAGGCAGTGCTGCAGCCACCGGGGCAGGACACTTATGTAACCGGAGACCGGAGTTCCCCTTTAAAATATTTAAAATCCTTAGGTCGGAATAGGAGTGCTTTGGGTGGGTTTTTTGTGATGTGTTTTGTGATGTAAATGTGTGATTGTGCTGGGCTGTGACTTGTGGTTACCTCAGGAAGGGCTCCAGGTCGGTGTGCAGGGATGACCTATTTGTAGTAATAATCCTTGCCTGGAGCAGCCTCCCTGGTAGATCACATTCTCCATTATCACCCCTGCATTTGTTTCTCTGCCATCCTGTTTATGTGCTGCTTGGGCTTCTTTATTTTGGTGTTAAACAGATCTCCTCGTTCGCTTCCTTTAGGAACTTCCTTTAAAAAATAGTAATGCTCTAAAAATAAATCCTCAAAGCGCTTTTGCATCACAACTTTGCACTGCTATCTCCCCATCAGTTGCTCACCCGGGGTTTGATGATGATTAAGCAAAACTATTCGTGAGAGAATTAACTGTTTGCAGGGAGTTTCCAGAGCATTTCTGTGGTATCCATCACGTGCATGGAAGCAGCTCCGTGGAGCCAGAGCCAGCCCACATCTCCTCAGTGTTGGGTGTTGTGCTGCTCTTCCTGTAATACAAGGGAGATGTTTTTAGGTGATTTTTGGTTCACAGAGAGCACCTGCACTTGAAACACACCTTTCCCACTCTGCCCAGTTCATGCTGTTTATTAAAGTCACCCTGAAGGTAGCTTTAATCTATAGACAGCAAACTTCTTCCTCCATGGTAATTTTAACAGACTGTATTTCATTAAACTTAATTAATGGATGATAAGGTTTTGCTTTTGAAAGTAAGTCAACAGAAAAGCTTTGAAAGCCTCAGTCAGTTACTGGATATGCAATTTAAATGAGAAATCAGTTTTAACAAAATCATAGTTTCCATCTGCCTCTGATACTTGCTGATGCTGGGAATTCTGTGTCCCTTCTCAGGTAAATGCCATTAGTGATCCAAAATAGCATTAACATTTTCCCTTGTATTTTACAGTGAAAGGCAAAGAACAAGAAAAGACCACAGATGTGAAAGCAATTAAAAGTAAGATCAAACTTTCGTCTGTAAATTCAGATCTCTGCCATTTTTATCTTCCCCTGCAGGATCATTTCCTTACTCCTGAGCGCAGATCTGACCTGTGCATCAAATCCAAACCAAACCCAAAGTTAATTCTGTTTCTGGGTATTTATAGTAACTAATCTTTCCTCCTCATCTTGCTGAATCTGTAGGTGCAGAAGATTATTAAGTTATGTCAGGCATGAGCTTTAATTCAAAGTGATCAGGCAATCCGGTCACCTTGCACGTGCTGGTTGTTCCTTATCCACAACAAATTGCTCCTGAAGTTTCTTGCTCAGGTGTAGTGTCCTTTGGAGTTTGGGAAGTGCAGCTTCACTGTGTCTGATCTGCAGAAGAAGCTGCAGATTGAACTTTGCTGTGGCTTGTGAGGCTGAAGATCCAAATCCTGAATGAGCCGTTCTGCTGCTGCTCTGTGTGGTGCAGGGATCCTGCTGCTAAAGCTCTTAGGAAAGGAGACGAGGTCTTGGTGGAAAAGAGATTTGTAAACTGTGGGGAAACAAGTTTGCTGATCCTGTCAGTTTTTCTTGCAGTACTGAAAGGAGATGAGGTAAATGCCTGAATCTGATCTGTTAATTTTCTACCCTCAGACAAAATCCTGTTTCTGTACTTGGCAATGTGTTATCTGCACAAGAGAGAAAATTACAGGCTTTTTCACCTTGGTGGTCTGTCTTACAAATCAAATGCAGGAAACAGTGAGTTGCACCCATTTCATGGCCACACCTCACCTTTCAGTGCAACGACCAGTATGGTGACCCTGAAAATAAAAATAAACTTGAAAATGTATGGTATTGCATGTTGTGAGCTGCTGCAGCAGAGAGCACCTTTGTTTGACCCTTAGAGAAAGTAGAACTTTTTTCTTCTCACGTGTCCATAATATCAAATTAAATTTAAATCTAATTGACAAAAGCCTGTGGCATTATGAGGAGTGTGCCTCTGGCTCTACACAAGTAACCTCCACCAAATTTTCCCGTTGCTGCCGTCCCTTGGCCTTGGAAAAAAGATATTTTCTCCATTATTGCTGGTGTGAAATACCCAGAGGCTTTGTAAGAAGCAGCAAGTGGTGTCTTGGTGTCCAACCCTGTAACTGCACAAACCCTTGGCAATAATTTAAATGTTTCCACTCTCCTGTACCATTGCTCCTGGGGTATCTGTGCCGTGCCATCCAAGTGTGAAATTGTCAACTGCTGTCACAAAATGGGGAATAAAAATAAAGTGATGCAGCATGGAAGTCATGAAGCCCAAGCTGGCTGACACCTCGATGGAACACATCCCTGGGAGGTGCTGAGATAATCAGCTCATCTGATGTGCTTTATTTTTGAGTCAGAGGTGTAAGATGTCCCTGCACGACATCCTCACCTGACACAGCTTCCTGAGAGCTTTGGAATCTGCTGTGAGCATGTTTGGGGGTTTTTCAGCTTTATTAACAGTTTTGTGTGAGGAAGTTCTTATTTGTTCTTTTTGAGCTCCAGTAGCCACTCGTGTCCTAAAGCAGCCAGAGGGGTTAAGTTTATAACCTGGGTTTCATCAGAGGTATTTCCTTATTGCTTCTTTTTCTCTTGCAACCAAGCAGAAGCAACAAAAATATTTTTGAAAAATACTCTTATTATTATTAAACCTCGCAGATAGCTTTGTGGTTCAGGATTTTTAAACTCATTTTAGCATTCAAAAAAGCGTGGGAATGGATTGGCAGGAGCATTGGAACTAAACTGAATTGCTGACAGAGCATTCAGCTGTTACAGGAGTGGTTATCAAGGAAGCAGGAAGACTCAGGAATATTTCATGTGTAACTGAGACGTGGCATCTCTTGATTTGCTGCTGAATAAGGAAGATAGAGGTGGTGGGAGTGAGTTTATTCTTGATATAATAAAACTTGTGGTCTTTAATCAGACCCCTGATCAAAGATGACACACAGTGGTACAGTGGGGTTTTGATCTGACTGGCTCATGCAAACTCCCTGAAATATTTTGGGGTGCTTAGCATCGGGCAGTGTTTAGAAGAGGTCTTGGGGTCCTTGTTCTTTAACAATTCCTGTCTTGATTCCAGCTCCAGTCCCAGTACATTCCCCTCAGAGAAGCACTAGGAATCATGCCTTGCTGGAGGCTGCAGGACCAAGCCATGTGGCCATCAATGCCATCTCTGCCAACATGGACTCCTTCTCCAGCAGCCGCACAGCTGCCCTCAAGAAGCAGCCAAGTCACATGGAAGCTGCTCACTTTGGAGACTTAGGTAAGGCTGTGATAATGTCAGCTTTTCTTTTATTCTGTGTATCCCTGGTGCACTCACCATCCCTTGGTTTTCAGGTGAGCAGTTAGGTAATGAAAGCCTGGCTGCTGTTACAGTAGCATCTGTGTTACCCTGGGAGGATTTTAAATGGGAACAAACAATTCCTTTACTTTGTCATTAGGTTGGAATTGCCTGGTCACAGTTACATCACGGGACACTTTTGTATCCAACCCCCACGTCTGTGGTACAACGTGGACTCATTCCCTTTTGTGTTTTCCTTTAGGCAGATCGTGTCTGAACTACCAGGCTCAAGAGACCAAATCAAGCCTTTCCAAGACCCTTGAACAAGTCCTGCAGGACAGTGTAGCCCTCCCTTACTTCATCCAGTTCATGGAGCTGCGCAGGATGGAGCACTTGGTGAAGTTTTGGTTAGAGGCCGAGAGCTTCCACTCCACGACCTGGTCCCGCATCCGCGCGCACAGCCTGAACACGGTGAAGCAGAGCTCCCTGGCAGAGCCGGTGTCCCCCTCCAAACAGCAGGAATTGGCCTCCTCCCCTCCTGCTGGGTGGCTGGAGGAGAGGCTGGAGGGCTCTGGCCCGGCCCGGCTGCTCCGGCCCGAGCCCGACAGAACTGCCAGCAGCCAGAACCACGTGGGGCTGCCGGGGCAGGGCAGCCACGGCACCGGTGCTCTGCGTCTGAGCAAACCAGAGACAGGGACTCAGCCTCTTCCAGATGATCAGCAAGAATCTTCCAAGCTTTCAGTATCAAATAGAAACAGCCCCTCCTCTGCACTAAAGGACTTGTCAGGAAAACTCATGAAAAGTAAGTGCTGTGTGTTCCCTTTTGGTTGAAAAGGTGGGAAATGGGGAATGTTTTTGCTGCTGCTGCTTTGTGCAGGGAGCTGCCTCAGTTCTCAGGTGCTTAGCAAGCGTGATGTCATGTTGCAAGGAAGAAAGTTTTATGTATCACTGATGTTAATTTGCTGCTGGTCAGTTTGAGCTGTGTATTGTTTGACTTGTTTAAAAATAAAAAGCTGCTGAAGAGACTTCAAAAACACTGTGTACTCAATGAGCTTAGGTTGCTTCTGTTCTTCCACGTGTAACCATAAGAAATTAAGATGAACATTGCAATGTCCAGTTCTTCCCCCACCCATCCCATCCCACCTTAAAAGAATTGCAGAAAGTTTGGATGGTGGGGCTGAGAATTGATAATTAACTTGCCATGGAAGGTAAATATCCCGTATTACATAAAATGACATAAGTAGTGGTTGCAAGAGACTTGTGGAGATTTATGTGTGGAATGTACTGTTTTTGTTCTTGGATTTATTTGATAGAGTTCCTCCCCTTGTAACTGATTTGTTGTCATTTGGATTCCATCTCTTCAGAGGCTGCTGGAAGTAAGGATGAAATTAAAATGTTTCCTTTTGGTAGTGAGCTACATGCACAATAACACGTTTCTCTACTTTGCATCTACTCAGTCCTCCCTCATTTGTGCAAGTCTGCAGACAAAAAGGAAACACTTCTTTCTTCATATTGGTTCCTTTTGTTTGCCCAACTGTTTCCTTGTGTTGCATCCCTTTCTCTTGCTGTTTGTCTTTCTCATGTAGTTATTTATCATGTGCCTGCACAATACATAACCTCAGCCCCAAAGTCACTTAAACCAGGAAAAAGGAAAAGTCATGAAAGCACCTCTGCTTTCTGATGTCTAAAAAGAATTTGAAAACACAGGGTCGTTCTTGAGTGCAATTTGAGTGCAATTTTCAAAGAATTTGAGTGCAATTTTTTTCTCTCTTCCAGAGCAGAGTTCCAAGTCTCAAAAGATGATGTGTAAAGCATCCCATTTTAAGCTTTTTTTTTCTTGTAATTCCTTTGTAATGCAAGTGATCTCTTTTCTCTGATGAGAGCTAAAAATTGGGAACTTCACTTGCCTGAAAGGTGTTGCTTCTGGGACCACGGTGTGCAGCTGAGGAAGTGGGTTCTGTCTTGTGTGGTGGTAGGGAAAATTTGGAGCTATTGTTGTTTTATTCCATCATAGTCAGTCCATGCTGGGTTTGTTGTGACCTGGCTGGAGCTCACACGGTCCCTGCAGCTGGTCAGGAGCAGAATATGAATATCCTGCAGTGGACTGGGAGGAGGCATCACTGAGAATTAGACACCTGCTTTTCTGAAGAGCAGACATTTGTTACTCACTCATGCCAAGGAATTCCAAGTTTGATTCTGTGTTTCTTCCCCACAGGTATAGAACGGGATGCAGTTAGTACTTTTACCAAATATATTTCTCCAGATGCTGCTAAACCAATCCCTATTACAGAAGCAATGAGAAATGACATAGTTGGTAAGAATGAATAACTGCTTCCTCATTTCAGAGCTGCTCTGTCCCCATAAAAATGTCTCTAATACGTCACACACTTGTATTTATCTTTATTTTTATGAATTTTAAAGGCAGCTGTAAAAAGATGGTCGATTACAAGTATCAGTGTATCTGACCTTCAGCAGTGCTGTGAATATCCTCAGAAAAACTTCCAGAGACTTTGTTTAAATTAGGGAAAGAATTCTTGGTGGTTATGGAGGGGATCCAGATACGAGTCTCAATCAAATATTTTAGCCATGTTATTATCCTTTGGCCAGCTGCAGTACTTTGAAAGCTCTTTGCTCGGTCAGAACCAGCTGATTCTGGTGGATTTGAGCTGCAATTTCTCATTAACTAGTCCTTGCTCGTGCCTTTCAGCTCCATCAGCCAAACCCATGTTAAAATTAACCTGGTCTTTCTTTGCAGCAAAGATCTGTGGGGAAGATGGCCAAGTGGATCCCAACTGCTTTGTTACAGCACAGTCCATAGTGTTTAATGCCATGGAACAAGAGTAAGTTGCTGCAGTGGTTTGGGTTCTTGTGTCTCTTGTCCTACAGGTTCTATTAAAAATGTTTATGGAGACATAACCATATCAGCACTTCTCTGTGCTGTCTTCTGTATTTGAAACTGCCCAGATCCCGTCCTCCAAATCCATTCGTGCTGACCTTGGCTGTTCACACTGTTGTTGTGTTCTTTATCTCTTTCTTGGGCCATTTACAAACCTGCCCTGTTTCTTGCTTGTTTTGCTTTTATCCAACCAAAAGTATCAGAGTTCTGGGCAAGAGCTAATTGGTTCTGAGGGTGCCTTGGATGCTGCTGACCCTGATAACTGATTGTCCCTGTCTCTGTGCAGGCACTTTAGTGAGTTTTTGCGGAGTCACCATTTCTGTAAATACCAGATTGAGGTGCTGACCAGTGGGACTGTGTATCTGGCTGACATTCTGTTCTGTGAGTCAGCCCTGTTCTACTTCTCTGAGGTGAGTGTCAACAGTTTGGTTTGCTTTTAGATCCCTTTCTAGCAAATGAAAAAAATCTGTTCATTCCTCGATGGCTTGGATGTTAGGAAGGAATTGTTCCCAGTGAGGGTGGGGAGGCCCTGGCACAGGCTGCCCAGAGAAGCTGTGGCTGCCCCATCCCTGGAAGTGCCCAAGGCCAGGCTGGACAGGGCTTGGAGCAAGCTGGGATAGTGGAAGGTGTCCCTGCCCATGGCAGGGGGTAGGAACTGGATAATTTTTAAGGTCCCATCCCACCCAAACAATTCTGTGACTCTATGATTCTGAATATAATAAAAAACCCAAGGTGTGTCTTTTTCTGAGAGCAAATGCATTGAACTTTTTCCTGCCCCCATGTAGAGCTAATTCAAATGTTCAGACCTGTCCACTGTGTTGTGGAATGAGTATTTGGGGCTTCCTCTCCAGTCAGTGAGTGCTTCTCAGAGTCTCTTTGCTTTGTAGAAGCTTTCACATAGTCACCTGGATCTTCACATTGTAGTGGCTTTGAAAGCTGAGGTGTTATTACAGATGACAAATCATCCCCCAGTGTTTTGTGCAGAGGGCACCTTTTGGGGATGTGATAGGTTAAATACAAGATTTCACAGGCTCCTGCACCTTTAAGGAGTCAGCTCTTGACATACTTGTCCTGACAGTCTGACAAGCTGATGTCGTTTGAAACTGCAGCTTGGGAAGCTGAGACAATGTGCTGAGCTCAGTGTAAGCTAAATGTAGCATGAAAATGGTGTTTCCTGTCCTGGTACGAGACAAATAGTTTTTTGGAAACTAAGTGTAAAACTGAGTACAGAAAAGAAATGTCAGAAGTTCTCTTTTTTTTTTCTTTTTTTTTTTTTTTCTCCAAGCTAACTAAATCTGTCTGAAACAGAAATTCAAAATATTGTGTCTCGGTGACAGTTTTGCATCACTAACATATGGACCATGTTTCTTGTTCTAAATGGGAGGAAGGAGGTTAAAAAATTATTAAAAGTTTCTTGCTAAAACTTCTTTAATCTCTCCTCTTTTTCTGATTTCCCTTCCAGTACATGGAGAAGGAAGATGCAGTTAATGTACTGCAGTTCTGGTTGGCAGCAGATAACTTCCAGTCTCAACTTGCTGCCAAAAAAGGCCAGTATGATGGGCAAGAAGCACAGAACGATGCCATGATTTTGTATGACAAGTGAGGGAGTTCCAGAATTCTTTCTTCCTGTACTTGTGGTTTTGTGTTGTGCTGTGCAAAAGCAACTTCTTTGCAGTCTTGTGCTGTTCCTGCTGAGGTGCATCTTATCAAGGTGGCTCTTGATGTGTTTGCACACGTGAACTTTTCAGATTTTTTGATACGCACGAGGAGAAATCCTTACAAGGATTCCATTCTTAAACGTAATTCAGAATTTTCAGGACTTGATTGCTTGATTTTGTTTGGTTATGAAATATCAAAGCTGATTGGCTGACATTTGAAAATGGAAAGGGTTTAAGCCTAATAGCAGATACAGCACTGCGGAAAAACCTTAATGTTCAGATACTGTTATCCGTATAAAGTAGGCTGTAGAAACTGTTCTCACACATAATAAAAGCCAAGTAGTGCTTGTTCTTAGTGCTGTGAAATATTTCCTTTTTTTAAGGAAGCAGTCAGATCCTTTTTAATATCAGACTTTCACTCTCAGGAGAGGAACTTTCCTCCTATATTTTGTGCTTCACCTCAGCAATAAGACAGCTGGGAGACAGCACAACTGCTTCCAGGAAATGTTTGTTCTTAAGCTTAAGTGTGAAACTCTACCACAACTTGAGTTATTACCCGAGGAAATAATAATAGGAGAGGAAGCAAACGCTTCACTCTGAGGTTCATCGGTCATTCCTCCATCCTTAAACTCGGTTTGCAAGGATGTGAGCAGTAGAGCCAATGCTGCTTCAGAGTTCTGGGTGTTTCCTGCTCCATTCCTGTTCTCCATTCTCTGGTTTTCATCTGTTTTTCAGGGCAGGGCTCTCAGAGCCATTTCTGGGAGGGGGGTGTCTCACCTGTAGCCAGTGGGGACAGGTGTGTGCAGGTTTTTGTGGTGTCTGGGGACAGGTGGGCACTGAGCACCTGCAGAGGTTTGCAAATCCTTGTTGTGTTTCCATGCCCTGCCCCAGGTACTTCTCCCTGCAGGCCACGCATCCTCTGGGCTTTGATGACTCCGTGAGGCTGGAGATCGAATCCAACATCTGCAGGGAGGGGGGGCCTCTCCCCAACTGCTTCACCACTCCCTTAAGGCAGGCGTGGACAACCATGGAGACGGTGAGATCCTTCTTCAGAGTGGGGCTCACACTTAGCGAGGGTGATGTGTGCCAAGTGTCCCCTGCAGCATCCCTGAGTTGTCCTGTTCCTTTCCTGACTTCCTGTTTACCTGGATAATAGAACAGCTTCAGGAAAATCTGCCAGACTCTTTTCCCCAGCCTCATTTGAAGATACCACCCACTGGCTGCTGTTAATGCTCTGTGAAATGTTTGTCTCTGATGATTATTGCAGTTTAATGGAAGTAACAGAATTTCCTCTCATGTGAATTGCTATCAACAGCTTCTTTTACATCTTTAGAAAACTTTCCTTCCTCTTAGTAGGAGTTGTTTGCAAGTCTAATCCAAGTGCTGTGGTTAGTAATGTAACTCTGGGATACCCAGATACCAGAATTGAATGATTTGATTCTGGATCTGCAGAGAATTGTGAACAGTGAAGCAGAATAAACTGTAAAGCCTGTTGGGCTGTCATGCTTAGTTTCTAGAGGGGGAAAAAAAACCCTAAACTTCAGTTCCAGTTACTGGGGGATTTGATTAGTAGGGAGCTGGGTTTGTTCATTTTGCAGTAGGATTAAAATTTAAAGCAATGCACTTGCTAATCCACTTGTGTTCCATATCCACAAGGACTGAGATGTTTGTGTGTTCTTCCCTAACTGTGCGGACCAGCCTTGATTAAAGAGGACTCCTTCTGTCCCTCAGGTTTTCCTACCTGGTTTCTTGTCCAGCAACCTTTACTACAAATACTTGAATGACCTCATCCATTCAGTACGAGGAGATGAATTCCCAGGAGGGAACATTGCACTGAGTATTCATGGCCCTGGTAGCTCTCCTGACAGTGACTCCATAGGGAGCACGGATGGCTCTGCCTCCCAGGTACCAGTTTGGGTTTTCTGTGTCCATATCCAAGCTTTTACCCTGTAAGGAAACACCATTCCACTTTCATCTAAAGCCTGTGTTGTATTAGGATGTGTTTAATCTCCCTGCTGCTCAGTTCTGTCAGAAGGGTGTCTCTGGTATTTGTTGTACCCGAAGCCTTGTGCTGCTGTTATTTCTTGCATCAGTGATGTTTTTATTAAGCTGTTGTTATTACTGAAGACTTTTTCATGATGCCATAACATCTAAGAGTGCTTTTTATTAGAAATAACATTATTTTATCAATACCGTAGTTACAACTTCAGGTGAGAATTGACACTTGTGAATATGCTATCGAATTTAAATATAAACATGCAAGCTTTGTGTGCTTGGTTCTTTTAAGGTGCCAGATCTTCTGTCCTGAAGAGTAAACTCATTTCCAGGGCTGAAGGCATCAATCTGCTGTAACACACAGCAGATTCTGGCTAACCTGTAACCAGGGCAGCTTGGAAACTGCAAGCCCAGCTGAGAGCAGAAGAGCCAAGCGAGAGCTGCTTTTATTGAACTCTGCAGGGCTACCCTGAGCTTCAAATGCAGTATCCACAGCAATGTTAGTCATGTCCTGGGTTTCCAGCAACTTGGAAGCTGTACTACCTGCTTGTACTATTTTTAAACCTCCTAATTTGCAAGGAGGGAATATTCCTCCCCTAGCTGCGAAGTGGGGAATAAAATCTGTGTTCTTGAAGCCTCCTGCTGCTTGATCCTCTGAGCAGGAGGAACTGCTGGTAATTGGCTGGGCAATTTAGGAAATGAGGTGCTGCTTTCCGTGGTGTGCGTTCCTGCTTGTCTGAATAGGAGAATCTCTGGGTCTCTGCATATTTTTGCATAAAAGGCAGCAGGAAAGGAGCTGCCATCGGTGTTCCTGTTCCGTGCTGAGGCGATAATGGATCGCTGTGTGTTGTGCTCTCCCTGCTGCTGCTCTGATGTTTCCTTGGCTTTTTCTCATTATCTTATATAAATACTCCAGGCCAGAAGATAAATGTTGGCTCTCTGTGCATGGGGGAGGCAGCTGTGTTTGGGAATTGCAGGAGAGGGATGTTCCAGACTCACAACAAATGCTTTGCGAGCGCACATGAATCTGTTGAGCTGATAATGCTCAGGCAGCAGCGTGTGCTGACCTGGGCTTTGTGTCTTTGGCTCTGTCCAGAGAACCTTATCATCCTCTGCTAAAAACCATGTCCTATGAGTTGGGAATTCAAGGCTGTGTAGACTCTCTGATTCTTTTAAGCTTGCATAGAGACTTGATGGAGGTTTATCTGTGTTAAAAGCACTAAAATTGCAGTTTTGTTAAGAAGCTGGTAGTTGTCTGCATTGGGCACTAATACTTAGCATTTTTATTTGTAGTCCAATGTCAAAAAGGCTAATGTTAAAATCCTGAAAAATTTTGATGAAGCAATAATTGTAGATGCTGCAAGTCTGGATCCAGAATCTTTGTATCAACGAACATATGCAGGGTAAGGTTCTTTTCAGTGTATTGTTTCCTTTCTGTTTCCTTTGCATGTTTTGCCTCTGTTTCATTTTTGCTGTGTCCTCCTGCATGGAGAGTAGGCTTAAATGCAAGATCTTAGTCCATGTCTTAATATTTGAAACTAAATTTATTTCAGTAGTGTGATTTAACACTGAATGAATGCTTCTGTCACCAAAATGGTGGCCAGAAAAATATTTCTAATTGTTTTTTCTCTTCCTCTTAGTTATTCTTCCTCTTTGATTCCAAAATGTAGCCAAGTGTATAGCCAAATATAGCTTTCCATAATGCCAGAGTTCTTTTGATCACCCACATGGTTCTTCACTCCTCTCCTCAGGAAGATGACGTTTGGAAGAGTCAGTGACCTGGGGCAGTTCATCAGAGAATCTGAACCAGAGCCTGATGTCAAAAAATCAAAAGGTTTGCTTTGCACTTTCTCTCCATTTCTGTAAACATCTGCAGAGCTGCTCTCTTCCCTACTGCAGTTCAGATAGGCAAAATGTTTGACTCTTTCCAGATCTGTTTTAAGCCAAATAGAGATGCTTAGAGGATTGGCCTAAACTGAGGCAAAACCCATCTCTGGCCCAGTTTCCTATCCAAATTCTGCTTTTCTGGTCCAGCTGGACTCTTGGGAGCATGAGCAGCCTGTGGGAGTTGGAGCTGTCGATGGAACCTGGCAGGGATGGAAGCGTCAGCAGCTGAGCTGGTGATCAAACCTTCAAAGCTTTGGTCTCGAGATGAAAGAGAACTGCAGCTCTCCACATGCTTCCCACCCAGGCTGGGACCTGGTGCTGGTGCTGCTTTTCAGCCCTGGGAAAGGCTCCGTGTCCAAATGGCTCCAGGCAGTCCCTTTCCTTTCCTGCCACTCCTCCCTGTCCTGAATGCCAGCAGAGCAAACCCTTCAGAGGGATGACAGGAATCAGCTTTGTACCTCACTTTGCTGACATACCTTGCTTGCTGTTTTTATCTCAACCAGGGTCCATGTTTTCACAAGCAATGAAGAAATGGGTTCAAGGAAACACAGATGAGGTGTGTCCCCTTTCACGTTCTCCTTGTGACTTCACACTTCAGAGAAATAAAGCATTGATGTTCTTAATCCTGGATGTTATCTCTGAGTATCTTTTTGCTGCACCAAGAACAGGGAGACTCTGTGTGCTAAATATAACTTGATTGCATGTACGTGTGAAACTAGTTTGATCTTTGCCAGTGCTTGCTGCTTGAACTAATTAAGTGTGTGCTTGCAATCAGAATTTTTCTTATTGTGGTTTTATATATCTGCAAGTAGGGGTGGAAGTGCTGTTTGATTTTTAAGGTGAAGTGACCACTGCACATGGATTCCAGGCTGCATTTTTCTCCCTCTGAGGGGCTTGGACAAATCCCCAAGAGATAAATCTAAAACCTCCACAAACCCTCTTGGAAATTGCATGAAGCCATAAGTGCAATAATTGAAGTTAACATTGTGCTTGGAAGCCAGGTGCGTTTCCATCGAGGGAGGATGTGTTTATACATAACATACAGGTTATGGAGTTGTGAAGTGTACCCTGACTCCGAGGCTGTGCAATTCTGCTGAGAGCACTGTGTTTTTCTTTTAAGAACTTGAAGCTATCTGTGTTTTGGGCTGTTTTTTCAGGCTCAAGAAGAGATGGCTTGGAGGATAGCAAAGATGATCGTCAACGACGTCATGCAGCAGGCACAGTGTGAGCAGCCTTTGGAGAAGGTCACCAAGGTAGGGGGGTGGAAAGGCTGCCTGTCTTCATCTGGCTCCAGCCAGGCTGTGGGAGGAGCAGAGCTCTCACCTGCCTTCCTCCCGTGGCTGAAACCCACGCCGGTAAATGTTCAAATCAGCAGAGCATGAAAGGAAGAAACAAAGGTTGGAAGTGCTTCGGCCTACGTGTGATGTAGGAATTTCTTAACAGATGCCTGTGGTGGTTCTCCTGTGCAAGCATTAAACTTGTCTTAGTTTGAGTCTACAAACTGCCTAATTAGTTAAAAGGGTGATCTGTGCTGCAGGATGAATAGTGTGATTCCTTACTTGAGCTCACACTTGCTGGTTCCTCTTAGTCAGTAGTGGTATTTCTGCCTGAAGTGTCAGTAAAACTCAGCAGCTGTGAATTTGTCTCATTGGGTGCATTCATTTACACAATTCTGTCTCCAGACTTTAAAAATTTTAGACACAGTAGCCCTGTCCATAGGTTTAGTGCTGTATATTGTGTAGTGCTGTTGTACAGCCCATGTATTCTCTGTCTAAAAAATCCCAGTTCTGGTGTAGCAGTTGGATCTTGTGAAATATTGGTGACAGCAGGTTACCAAGTTCATGTCTGGTACTTCTGACTTTCAGGCATCTGAGTTTCTAAAAATTAAATTGCATTATGTTCAGTTATTGAAGGTAAACATGTGCCAAAGCCCAGTTTTTCAATCCAAATGGGTGGATCCCTAGTTTCACTGTTTTCTTTCTAATAGAGCAGTAACATTTAAGTGACTTGTACAATGATTTCACTTAATAGCTTGGCTGCAAATGATACAATTCCAGTCTGCCTGGATGAAAAGGTCGCTCAGCTGAGTATTTAGAAATATCAGATGGCTGCAGATGCTCTGGATTCAATTAAGCAAGTAATCAAAAGGTTGAGTGTGTTTGGATTAGGTTTGGGGTTTTTTTCTCCCCCAAACTCAAACATACCTGGCTTCAACATTTTAAAACACAAAATGTCTTTCTATTGAGCAATTACCTTGCATGTTTTAGGGTAAAATGAACTGTTTTTCCCTTTTCCAGCTATGATTTTAGAAACTCCAGGACAGAAAATGTGGTTTTCCACTTTGAGAACGAGTGGACTTTGCCTATCGGTGGATTCTTTAACACAGCCAATAAAAACAAAGCACTGGTACTCCAACCGCTGGAATCTCCCTCATTTCTAAGGAAGAATGAAAAAGAAGCAATCCTGGACCTCCACTGTAGAGAGTGAAGAAACACTTTTTCCTGGTGTATGTGGCATTCACAATAATGATGGTTCTGAGATGAAGATGCAGTTTACAAATGTGTCACTGAGAAGCTGTGATTGATTTCACAAATACTTGATCCTGTCTCAAAAAAAGATTTTTAAGCAAAATATCTGGAATGGGACACAGAGGCCACAACAGAGGGGAAGGTTTTGCTGTAGTTTCTAGTTCTACTGCTTGTAATTTTTAAACACAGAATTGGAAGGGCCATGGGGCACATCCTGGAAGGGTGAATCCATCAGCAGTGAATGACCTGGAAAGTTCTAAGTTTAATTTTCCGTTACTTGAAATAGATGAGTATTCAAGTGTAAGATAAATGTATTTTACTTCATAACTGCATTACCTTTGCAGGCAGTGTAGAAGGGTCAGGAACTCCTCCTTGTTGAGCTCCTACACCTGCACACACACACACCCACACACACACACCCGCAGGATCGCTGCTTCCACCACGGAGCAGATCCAAGGCTGGTCCTGCAGCCCCTCTGCTCCCAGAGCCCACCTTCCGAGCAGGTTGGACCCTGCAGGCTGCTCCACTTCCTGTCCTCACCATCCCACGAGCAAGGAAAAAAGTAATTGCTGCCATTCTCCATCGCTTGTTGTCCTCCACTCAACATAGTATCTTAATTCCAGATGTTTGGTTTACAAAGAAAAACGATTTTTAATGACCTCTGGCCTTCTTCCTGACACTGTCAACACTTACCATGTTACACAGCACCTCTTTTTTTTTCCCCCAGCAAACTGATTTTGCAGGGTAGCAGAAGTACTCAGTGTCTCACCGTTATGTTACTGCTGCATTTTTAGTATACAACACTTTTATTTTGGGGTTTTTTTTTTTTACTCTAATGATTGCTTTTTTCCTCAAACCCATGCAAAGAAATCACTATGCGAAGAACTCAAATCATTTCCAATGTTCAGAATATCTTGATTGACTAGAAAGTGTTATTCTGTTGCAATATTTGATTGTATAGAGACACACTGTATTGTTATGAAAAAGCAAAAAAGGCTGTGTATAGGTTTTTGGTACTATGTACCACCTCTTATTTCTCTCATACCCAAGCATTCATGTACTTAAAACATACTATATTTAATTGTGTTTTGATTTAAAATATATAAATATTAAAATTTGTGTCGATTTTCTGTTTTCATGGGGTTTGAAGTTGCATGGGATGTGTTTTTAATGAGAGTTTTAGGGGTAATTTTGCTCAGGTTTCTTAACGGATTACATTAATGGCAGTGTGGTGAGTAAGATTAATTCTTATTTAAATACTAAATAAGGTGTTCAATCACGGGGCATGGCAAAAGTTGGGCTGGGAAAAGGGTAAAGGGGCAGGTTTGGTCCTGGGGTGCAGTATTGAACCACACTTTTGAATTCTCTAAGCTAAACTTGCCTATTTTAGTGCACCCCTGCCTCAGTTTCCCCCCGGGCAGGATCCCGACTAATCCTGGGTGTGTTCAGGGATCGCAGGGCAGAGATGTGGGTACGGATATTGCTCAGGGCTGTGTTTGCTGTGGGCCGGATTGAGCGTGAGAGGCTCAGCCGATCCTGAGTCGTTTCGGTATCAAAGCCCTGGAGTTTTAGAACCGCGGTGCGATCCCACCCGCGCGGGCCCCGCGGGAGTTGTCCCGGCGCGGCCTCGAACCCGCGGCCCCGGGGCGAGCGCGGCGCGCACCGCCGGCCGCCAGGGGGCAGNGCCGGGATGGGCGGCACCTGGAAGCTGCAGGGGTGGGAGTGCTGCGGCGCTCCGGGGTCTCCTCGCTCCCCTGGGGTTTCCCCGTGCGGCTCCTGCTGACCCCATCCGGCGCGGGGTCCTGCGAAGTGCGGGGTGATTTTCCCTCCCACGGGCCCTACGCGGGGTCCCCCTGTAGAGGCTCCTTCTACCCACGCGGGTATCGCTGCCCGTGGTGGGGCTGTCGGGCTGTGCCCGCTGCCCGGCGGGATTCCCGGCGCTGAGCCCGCTGTCCCGCAGAACATGTCGCCGGACGAGGAGGATGTGCAGCGGCTCCTGATCCAGTTCCGGGATGAGGCAGGGGAGTGCCTGGGCTCCCCCTTCGACGTCCCGGTCACCATCACCCCGGACAAGCTGCAGCTGGTCTGCAACGCCCTCCTACAGAAGGTGAGACCCCTCCCGAACTCCCCGGCATCCCCAGCCCGACCCAGCGCGGCTTCTCACTACCTCACCTGCCCTTTCTCCCGCAGGATGAGCCGGTGCCTCTGGCCTTCTTCGTCCACGATGCCGAGATCGTGGCGTCGCTGGAGAAGACCCTGGCAGGGCAGAGCGTGGAGACAGAGAAGGTCCTGGACATCATCTACCAGCCGCAGGCGGTGTTCAGGGTGCGGGCGGTGACGCGCTGCACCAGCTCCCTGGAGGGACACACCGAGGCCGTCATCTCCGTGGCCTTCAGCCCCACCGGAAAGTACGAGGGTCTGGCTGCGGGGGGGGATCAGGGCAAGGCAGCAGCTGCTGTTTTCCTGGCCTGGGGACACTGTGCTGAGCTGTTCCTCCTCTCCCAGGTACCTGGCGAGCGGCTCTGGAGACACCACTGTCCGCTTCTGGGACCTCAGCACGGAAACGCCGCAGTTCACGGCCAAAGGTGGGTGCTGGGGTGTGCCAGGAGGGCAACTTGTGACCCCCTCCCTCATGGACCCCCTGTCTGCTTGAGGGGATTGAGCAGAGCAGAGCCTGGTGCTGCTTGAGCTGCCCAGGCTGGGACCGCAGCTTGGGGAGGGAGTAGCTGTCTTTGACAAAGTGCAAAAAGAGGGGCTGGCCAGGAGGAACTCAGAGTGGCTTCCTGCTGGGACACCAGGGATAGTCACAGCTCTCCACTCACACCCCCTCGTGCTCTCTCTGCCAGGTCACCGGCACTGGGTGCTCAGCATTGCTTGGTCACCTGATGGCAAGAAACTGGCCTCGGGCTGCAAGAACAGCCAGGTACACGTGGGCTCCCTCGGCATGGGGTTGGGGGTGGGTGCTCAGGGGGATTAGGGGCAAAGGCTTGTTTCTTCTGGGGCATGAGGGGTGTATCCCATTGTTTTGAGCAGGATTCCCATTCCCCAGAGGAGCTCTGTGTGTGGATATGTTGTGAGAAGCATCTCCGTGCCAGGCAGAGCTCTGGCATTGTCACCTTGTGGAGCTCTTGCTGCTGAGTCCTGTTGTCTTGTGGCAGATGCTTTTCCCTCCGTGCAGGAAAGAGTCCAGGCTGTGGATGTGGTCGTTGGCAGGCGGCTCCATCACGAGGGAGGTGTCTGGAGTGAGGATGGGTATCGCCTGGCCAAGCCAGGGCTGCTGTTAGCGTGACCCAGACATGTAGAAGCAGCTTGTTCAGTGTTCCCGCACAGACATGGCCAAATTCCCTCTTGCAGGAATGTGAAGGGGGCTCAGCCCCCACTGTGGGGCAAAATTTGTGTGCTTGAAGTGCAGAAATGCCTGGGGAAGCAGGAGCATGTGATTAAATGAGAGCTGAGCTGCTGAGGGGCAGTCACTCACTCTGACCTTTGAATGGTCTGGGAGCAATGAGAGCACTCACAGAGCTGCCAAAGTTGTGATGCCAATCCCAAGGAAATGTCCTGGGCCAGGGTGGTTCTGCCGTGGTTTGGTGCTGGTCTGCCTTTAATTGAACCCAGAGAGCTGCTAGTCCTCCTTTTCCTTATTTCTCTCAGGTTCTTAAGTAGGAGATGACTAATGCCTTGGCTCTTAAGATGAACATTTATATAGAGAGAGAATCAACAAGAGAAAACCAGCATGTGTCCCACCCACAGGATCCGATAATCAGCAGCGTTTAGCACGCTGTGGCTTTCACTGTGCTCTGCCAACACTCACTGAGTCTCTGGCACAGGGTGGCCTTTTGGGGACCTGTATCCTTTTTGAGTTGAGTCAGATAACTTTGTAGCAGCAGTGTTGTAGGCAGAGAGGAGGCAATCAGGTCTCATTCTTTTGGGTGTCAGCTGATTGCTGCAGGGATCTGGAAAGGCATCCAGCCCCCTTGCCTTGCTGCCCACTGCGAGTGCAAACACGATCCCAAGGACACCTCTGCTTTCTAAATGGAGCTCCAACGTCTCTGGGACTCACATGATGTCTGTGGCCTGACGCGACCCTCGCGCTTCCTCTCTTGGACAGATCTTTCTTTGGGACCCAGCCACTGGCAGCCAGATCGGCCGGGTGCTCTCTGGCCACTCCAAATGGATCACATGTCTGTGCTGGGAACCGCTCCACATGTAAGTGCAGGGCCAACTCAGCCCTTACCCTCTGCCCCTATGGAAAAGAGCAGCCTGACCCAAAGGGCAGTGCTCCTGTTTGCCTTTCTCCTGTTACAGGAAAAAGCCCATGTAGGAGAACAGCTCTCAAGGTGAGCTGGGAAAAATGCGTGCAGCTGGGAGCCAGGAGCTCCAGCTGCTGCTCACAGTCCCCGTGAGTTGCTGGGGAATCACTGCCAGGCTGTGTCTCTTTTCCCCTGGGAAAAAAACGCACCTGCCTGTGGAAAACGCTGCTTTTGTGGTGCTGGACAAACACTGATGTGCTGCTCCAGGCATGCTGAGGTGGGAGCAGGGAAGCCTGGTGGTGTCCAAGGGCAAAACACTCCTTTCTGCTCTCCTGATCCTGCTGGCCTCTGTCATCCCGTCTGTTTATCGTGAGGGATGATTAACTGTACAATCCCCTTATCCCTTCGATCAGCTAAAGCTCCCTCTGGGAGAGGTGGGTGGAGTGGGACAGTTGTAGCCATTAATCCAAGATGTTACAGAAATAAATAAAAAAGAAAGAAAAAGGGCCCCTTCAGAGCAGAGCCCTGCAAATTGAATTTGCCAGTAGGAAGCTCCAGCTATTTGCAGACAATTAACTGGATTAGCAAAAAATGATTGTAGAGGAAGATGAGGAAATGGAGAGACAGGACCCTGCCAGGCTGCAGTTCTCTTTGTTCAGCCAGTTCCAGTGCAATGGTAGGGGCTGTGCTCTTCCTCACTGCTGGTGCCACCATGCAGACTGATAAAGATGTGCAAAGGACAGAGGGTTGTGGCTGCCCTGTCCTTGCTGGGTTATGGCCAGCTGCTTCCAGATGTGTTCAATTTGCCCCCTGAGCCCCGTGGATGGACACTGCTCCTTTCAGCCCTGCCAGCACAACAGCAGTCTGTCCGCACAGGCTGGAGATGAAGCATGGCAGAGGCAGGGGAGCATCCAACACATACCCAGTGCCGTGGATCTGTGCTATCTGGGAGGGCTGATCCTCTGCCCAGGGCTCTTCCCAGCCTGTGCCCAGGGAAGGTGCCAGTTTGTGGTGCACTCATTAGCCAGTGGGTTAAAGCTGTGCAAACAAGGTCATTGCCAAGGCCTCAGCTGCCAGGTTTACCCTGGATTGATTCCTCTAATGTGCAGCCCAGGAGTTGGAGGAAGCATTTGTCTGCCTTTCACCTGCCTTGTGAGACCTTATTCTCTGTAGGTCAGTGCTCTGCCCCTGCCTGGCCTCTCTCTGATCTTAAGCCAAAAGAAACTTGTATTTTATTGCCTGCTGGACCCTTGAATCCTCTGGGGCTGGTGGGGAAGAAGCTCAGGGGAGCTGCACAAATGGATTTGATCTCTTTGCCCAGAAACCCAGAGTGCCGGTACCTGGCCAGCGCCTCCAAGGACGGCAGCATCCGCATCTGGGACACGCTGATGGGCAGGTGTGACAAGATCCTCACCAGCCACACGCAGTCGGTGACCTGTGTGAAGTGGGGGGGCGATGGCTTGCTCTACTCCTCCTCCCAGGACAGGACCATCAAAGTCTGGAGGAGCCAGGATGTAAGTGAGGGGCTGCCCTTGGGCTGCTGGCAAAGGGGGCTGGGCACATTGTGGGGTAGCTTTGTGTGCTCTTCCTGGCACAGCTTGTGCCTTGGAAGACAGAACTGATGCAACCTCTTGGCCTGTTGCTTGATACCATTTGCAAAGGGTAGTTATTGTGTGATGTTTTCATCCTTAAGAGCATTAAATGGGGCTAAAAGCTGGAAACATCCCTGGAGCAACCTGAGCTGATGGGTGTTGTGCAAGGGAAACTGATTTCTGAAGTTCAACAGTGTTGTGTCTTCCCTGCTTAGCCTGCCTGCGGCTGGGGCAAGGGGATTTGGAAAGTCTGGGGTTGGTCCCTGCAGCCCGGTGGGTCTGGTGGGTGCTGCGCAGCCTGGCTGTGTCCTGCCTGTCCCTGTCTGAGGGTGGCTTTGTCCCCAGGGGGTCCTGTGCCGCACGCTGCAGGGCCACGCTCACTGGGTGAACACCATGGCCCTGAGCACCGACTACGTTCTCCGCACCGGCGCCTTCGAGCCGGCCGAGGCCACCATCAACCCCCAGGATGTCAGAGGCTCCTGTGAGTGCAGTGCCCATGCTGGAGGCCAGGGGAGGACTGGTCATGCTGGAAGTCAAGATTTTCCTTGCCTGTGCCAGGGTGGAGCAGTCTGGGGGATGGGGAGGCCACTCTGTTTCCAAGGGCTTTTGCTCCCAAATTGGCTTTGGCAAATTGAGCAGTCACAAATGCTCCTGCTTAACCCGCAGAGCCAGGACTAGAATTGGCATGACAAGGTTATGAAGTTTCTTTTCATCTAAGGATTGCCAGTCTCTCTTTCACCCTCCTTTTCCCTTTTTCAGTGGCAGAACTGAAAGAGAGGGCACTGCAGAGGTACAACCAAGTCCGGGTGAGTCCCTTTTGTCCCTGCTGTCACTTCTCACACTGTCATTGGTGGACAAGCAGTGGACACCCCAACACGGGTGTGCTTCCGAGCTCTCCACACCTGGCTTGTACAAGACTTGGGCTCTTTCATCTCTTTTTCAGGGCCAGGAACCAGAAAGGCTCGTCTCAGGGTCAGATGATTTCACCCTGTTTCTTTGGAGACCAGCAGAAGACAAGAAGCCGCTGGAGAGAATGACAGGCCACCAGGCATTGATTAACCAAGTCCTCTTCTCGCCAGACACCCGGATAATAGCTAGTGCTTCCTTTGACAAGTCCATTAAGCTCTGGGATGGTAGGACAGGAAAGTGAGTTGGTTTGTTCTGCTACGGAGGAGCTGCTTCTGTGGAGTCTGTGTGTAATGCACAGGATGCACAGGGATGGGCCCCAGTGTCATTGCCAGCAGCTCCCTGGTGTGTTCTGTAGCTTGAACTCGAAGTCACTCTGCTGCCTCTGCCTTTTTCTGCCTTCGGGAAGTCCCTTGTCTGGCTCTTCTTGTGTCAGGGTGTCTGTGCTTGGCTCAGTGCATGCAGCCCCAGTGTGACTCTGCCACAGCACTGCCTGGCACCTGTGTGCACACCCTGTTGCTGCAGGGTCAGTTCTCCGGGGCAGGCGCAGCTGTGGTGGGATGGGATGTTCCACTCCACTGATCTCCTGAAGATGTGTGTGTTGGGAACTGGAGGCTGACCCAGTTTAAACAGTTCTTGTGCCAGAGAACAGCTTGTTCTGGATGATGCAAATTCTTGTAGTTACAAGTAGTGCTGGATGCTCCTGTAATCCAGCTTTTAACTTTCAGCTGCAGTACTGGTGAGCTCTTGGGGGCAGCAGTCCTCCCAAACCAACCTTAATGCTCATGAGCTTGGCTTTCATGTCAGTGATTTTAAAGGTCCTTCTCAATCCAAGCTGCTCAGCCAGAGAGGGAAGGACACACCTGTGCAGTGAGGCTGAAGCTGGATAAAGGTTTCTTGGCACAGGGGCTGAGATGAAGAGTCATCCTCTAGAAGGTTCTGAGCCCACTTGGGAGGGTTTTTAGGTGGACTCTGTCTATCAATTGACTGCCTGGAGTGTGCTGGGCATCCCGTGACTGTGCTGGTGGAGAAGAAACACAAAGGCAAGGGCATGTTTGGACCAAAGCCTGCTGCTCTACCAGCCTGTCCTTGTCCCCAGGTACCTGACGTCGCTGAGGGGCCACGTCTCGGCCGTGTACCAGATCGCCTGGTCAGCCGACAGCCGCTTGCTGGTGAGCGGCAGCAGCGACAGCACCCTCAAGGTCTGGGATGCCAAGACCAAGAAACTGGCCATCGATCTGCCTGGCCATGCGGATGAGGTGAGGTGCCTGGTGGAGCCGAGGTGTTTGGGAGGCAGGAGTGACCCCTCCTCTCAGCAGAGGTGACTGTGGTTTCCATCACACCAGGTGTATGCAGCGGATTGGAGCCCGGACGGACAGAGGGTGGCGAGCGGAGGGAAGGACAAGTGCTTGCGGATGTGAGTAACCTGTTTGTCCGTAGGGATGTTGCAGCTACTCCATGTGTCCCTCAGAGCCACAGTGCCCTTGCAGAGACCTGCGTGGTTAGCGTGTGATCTCCTTGCAGAGAGCACAGCACTGGGTCAAATTCCAGCTTGGAGACCTGACCTCTCTCAGGGCAGGAACTGTTGCTGGGAGATAACTAGAAAGCAGAGCCCCTCCAGCTGAGCAGTCAGGGTGAAATTTGACTCAGATGTTTTGACTCCTGGAAAGGGGAAGGAACAGTTGCACCAGCTGGTCAGGCCTTCCTTTCTGACCTTCTTCCCTCTCCCAGTTATGCAGACAAATTCCTGGGAGCTGCTTGCCATTTGACTGTGGCTGGTGACCCCAGGTCCCTGCTGTGCTGCTCTTGTCCGGTGCCTGCTGGGCCCTGTGGCAGAGCTGGTGCCCCACCACAGGGACACAGCAGCTCTTTCCCTTTCCAGATGGCGTCGATAGGAACAGTGACATGGAGCTGCTGGTCCTGCCCTCGGCACAGTCCTGGGAGATCTCCAAGTGATGGACGACGGAGGTTGACCCAAGCACGGCTCCTTGTTCCTGTTGGCAACTCTCCCTCATGGACTCCTTCCTTATATTTATTTAAGGAAATTTTAAATCTAGTTCTTATTAAGAGCTGTGCATTGTAGGACGATTTCCTCTGAACTTCACAGGAGGGATATCTCATCTGCCTCTGTATCAACTGGCTTTTTATTGGAATTTCAGCCTCACAGTAGCCACTGTCCTGAAAGGGGCAAGCAAAGGGCAGAGACTGCTCGTGCCCTTTCTTGCTCTGTGAAGAATCCTGCGGAGAAGAGGGTTTTAGTGGGAACAGAAAGGGTTGTCCTTGTGTGGCCTTCAGAGAGAGAGAAATGGGAAAATTCAGCACATCATTACATTGCAGAATTGTGCTCGGCTGCGTGTCTGGGACAAAGATCTGCTGAGAATGAGGACTTGGGGCTTCTCGTTATTCCAGTAAGGCTTTGCCTTTCCACACAGCCCATTTCCCTGTGGGCTGTGCTGAGCATTATCTGCCAGGGATCCTCTTCATCCACAGCAGATAACTCCTTTGCTAATCTGTTCAGGGTGCAAGAGGCATGGACTTCAAATGACTGCTGGAGCTGTGCTGAGTTTTCAGGTCTCAGCAGCTCTTGGGAATGGGGAAATGAGACTCTTGTGCCTTGGAACAGAGGAGAGAGTGTCCATTTCCCATTCACCACTGGCTCGGGGGGAAGGAAGGATAGGGTGGGGAAGGGGAAGAATGGAGCAGGAGTTTTGTGTGGTGCTTGTCCCTTGCCCTGGATACGTGCTGACAGCAGGGCTGGGACTGACACAGAAATACTTCCATTGCACAGAGCAATACTTCCATTGCGCAGAGCTGGCTCCTTCTGGAATTTCTGAAGTGCATTTACTTGCCCAGTGGGTGAGAGGGATTCACACTGTCAGTTGGGTATTTGTAAGTTTGCTTATGAGCCTTTTTATCAGTCAGTTCAGGCTTCCAGCCATCGTGCAGCGAATAGACCTGGACTAAGTGTTTATTTCCAGGGTCTGTAGGAAACAATGAAAATCAAGTTGTGATTAATAAGGAGCAGAAATTACACTGTCAGATTTAGTTGCAGCAAGTTAATATGAAGGTCAAAACATTCTCCACAGTCCTCATACTGCAGTTGCTACTCAGTGATTACTACAACTCAGAACAGGAGTTTGGGTCTCAGATGCTTCCCAGCTGCAGAAGATGCATTTTAGGACTTTATTCCTGCTGGCAGGATTGCTCTGGAGAATTAAGATTGTGTAGTAATGGCCTTTTGCTTGTCTGCAAGTGTTCAGATGAGCCAAAGGCTGGAACAAAAGGTTAAATCTTTAATATGACTGAGAAGACAATTTGTGGTTCCTGTTGCTGTTAGTGTCCCTTTCTGCCAGCCAAGTCAGCAGAGTCTATGGGATCTTTTGGGAAGAGCTCAGTATCCCATACCTGCTCTTTCATTAGGGTGCTTCCTCCAGCTGGTTCTTGCTGACAGTGAAGGCCATGTTGCGTCCATCTGCATAAACAAAACCATTCGTAATTCACTGAGGTAAATGTTGTGGGACAGGGTGGTTTAAAACCAGCTGATAATTCTGTCTCCATGGACTGCTGTGCCCTTGGGAGGAAGAGGAGCAGGTCGCTGGTAACAGCCAAGAAGCCTGCCTGATTTCCAAGTTTTTTGGGGTGCCTGTGCTAAAGGAAACAATCCACCCTTGGGAGTTCAGCTCTCTGTCCCCAAGTCGGACTTGCTGAAAGCAGCAGCTCCTGGTTGCACGTGGCTCTCCCTGAGTGAAGAATCATCATTCTCTGCTTCCTCCCCTGGAGTGCTGCTCAGGGTCACTGTGCCCTGTCAATCCATGGTGTGTTTTGTATTGGAGGCAGGGATGTATCAGGGAAGCAATCCTGCCTGTGGGAACTGGCTTGGCTGTGCATGTGTGTAGGTGTACCTAAAAAATCAGTGCAACTTGTCCACTGATTTCCAAACCAAAGCAATCACTGTGCCCTCTGACCGTGTTCCTGCCATCCCTTCAGGCTCTGGTTCTGTGACTTAAAGCCTGATTAAAACCCACCTTTCTAATGCTGGAGCAGAAAGGTTTTCCAAAGGGAAGTGAGACCTCTTGAAGAAAGAAAGGACCTTGCAACTAAGTTTACACCAAAATAAGCTCTTGGCCTTAATCTTCCTTTGATCTGATAGCGGGTAGATTTTTGAACCACGCTCTGTGATGGGTTTGCATGTAAACCAAATTGTATTTTCTTATCTAAGCATCTGCTGCTATTTTTACCATTCATACAGCACCAGCCTCCATGCATACTAAGTGCTGGCCCTGCTCCAGCTGTATTCCTAAGCAATTCCCTAACACTCCTCCCTCCCTCCCAGTTTTATTTGAATGCGGCATTTCCCGGGCCTGGCTGCAGCCTCCTGCCTGCTCAGGCACTGGGGAAGGAAGAGCTGCTGCCCTTCCCTCCAGAGCTGGCTCCTGCTTGGCAGGAGCCGCAGCGAGCGCGTGACCTCCCTCGCTCCGCCGGCGCTGGGGATGGGAGCTTTAATTAGCTAATTTGGGCAATTGCAGATGCAAATTTGGGTTGGTGGTGTTATTAATGGGCAAGATGTTACTTTGTGTTAAAGGACAAATCTAGAAGGTAGGCTGGAGCTTTCTGATTGCTTTTCTGGGATCAGCAGCACCAACCTTACAGAAAACCTACTGAAATGCCTGAGCTTTTCCAGTGCTGTTTGATAGGACTTGGGATCTGCTCCCATATTTCAGTCCAGTTCCTCCTGAATTACTCATTAAGTAACTCATCCACACAGGTTTTCTTGCCACAGGGGCGTTACTTTTCACTGGTAATACAAGAATAATTTTAAGCACAGCCAGAAACTGTCCTGCAGAACCCTCTGACACTTTCTCCTTTAAAAGCTCAGCTGATGCCACCATTAATTTTGTCACAAATCCCAATGGGAGGACAGTGGTGATAAGGACCGGGAAGCATGCCAGTCCTCTGAGAAAGGTTTACCTGTTTAATGAATTCCTGAGTTTGATGGAGGGAGGGAAGGAACGATACGGTATGAACACCTGGAGCGAAGTAGATAGCACTGAGGTAAGCAGGATGCTGTCAGACTCCTGCCTTTGGGAGCTGATTTAGATGAGTGAGGCCTTAAAATCCATGTGAAAACTGTTCTTGGGGCTGTGTCCTGCTTATCCATGCAAGTGGAGTGTGTGTTGTGCTCCCTGGGTCCTTGGAGCCACATGTTCCTGTTCTGTTTGACTCAGATGATCTCTTGAATATTTTCCCAGATCTGTAATTTAATTTCCATGTGCAAGTTTATAGCCTGGGGAGAGACAGACAAGAAAAATCTTTCAATGAATAGGAAGAAAGTGAACTTCATTCATCGTTCTGCATGAAAAGTAGGAAAAGCAGCCTTGCTCTGCTTTTTTTTTGGGTCAACCCAGGCGCTGCTCAGGTGATGTTTCTATCTCAGGGCTGCATTTTGGTGGTATGGTATGGCAGAGAAGGGCTCGCTGTGAAGTCCATTAGTGCTTTTGAGGATGAAAGGTGTTAAGAAAACTCAGGGCAGTGGTGTCTGTGTTCCGTGGAGCTGCTACCAGATGAAAGCATCCTTCCTGCACTCAGACTAGCAACCTGCAAGTTGCTAATTCCTTCCTAGATGTGTGGCTCACAACTGAGGGACTAATTTGTCTGAAGCAAAGCAGTGCAGCTGGGAAGGAGCCCCAGAGCCATCTCCAGTACTGCTGTTCTGTTCTCTTCACTCTGCGAAAGGGTGGTTGCAGAACTGTGGGTTGCCGGTGGTCTCTCTCAGTGGGCTGCAGCTCCTGCAGAGCATGATGTTAAAAATGAACCAACTCAGGACACAGTGCTCTGTGTTTCTGAAGGACCACTGGGGTCGATCAGGCAGGGTACTGGTGCACACGGGGTGTTTTAGTGTCCTGCTGCATGGTTAGAGCAGAGCATCCCCCCGGGTGCTGCAGGATACAGGGCTAAATCCTGGATATCTGTGTGTACGAGCAGCACGAGCCCCATGGGGTTATCCTGCATCGCTCTCCCAGCATCTCCAGTAACGAGGCTCCCTTTGGGAAGGGTGAATTCAGCCCGTTCTGTCTCTGAACTCTTCCAGCAGCAAAAGCAAGTGAAGGTGCTGTTTGTGGGTTCTTTGTAGTCTGCGTGCTGGAGTTACTGACACCCAGAAACTCCCCCAGCCGCCAGTCAAGGACCCAGCTGGAAGGAGTGACCCGCATGCAAATCCCGCAGCCTCCAGCGAGCGCTGTTGGAGCCCTCGGATCCCAGCGCAGGGTGTTTAGTTATTCCGGTCAAACCTCGCTGCCGCTCCTGGCTGTTTGTCCTTGCTGCGCTGAAACAAACCTGCTCCAGGGCTCCAGCCCCATTACGAGGACAAAAGGACATCAGGCAGTGCTGCTGCCGAAGGGAAATGTGTCAGGAAATGTGTCTCAGTTTGCAAGTGTGATGCAGAATGGGTGGCTTAGTAATGGCTGTTGTGACTTTCGTCTGCTCAAAAGGCATCTTCTGAATGATTTTTTTTTTTTTTTTAAAGCCTCCCTAAAATGTAGCTTGTGACACTGATTTTGGGGTGAGGATACACGCTGACACTGAGAGGATTAATACTGAAGTGAGAATTGGTGGATGGCAATAAACAACCAGTTCGCAGGGAAATTATTTTTATGAATCAGAATGTTTAACACATGGAGGCTTGTGGGCTTTTTCCTGGTTTTAAAGGGGCACTGTGAAGCGTATCACAAAGTGTCTGTTACTACCAACACTTTAATTTATGGTTAACTTGGAATATTTTTACATCTCATTTGTTCTTTCCGCAGGGGTGTTCTGAGCTGTTGAAATTATTGGTCAACCCCTCTTTCTCGGCGTTGTTTGTTAGGGTAGTGCCATGGGTGGATTTTGGGTGGGAGCTCAAAACTTCACCAAATAAAGGGGGGGAGTCAGTTTTGAGGGGTTTAAAAGCCCTTTGGTTCTCTTTGGCACAAAACATATTTCTTAGGATTCCTCTAATAGCTTAAAATGCCCTTCATAAAGCTGTCAATCTTTCTTTAAGAATCTCTTGCTGGATTTTTTTTTTTAATTTAAGTGCATTGTCTGTGGAGAAGTCTTTGCTGTGGAGGTTCTGACTTGGCAAACGGCTCCAGCAGTGCCTGCTTCTGAGTGCTGGAAAGCCAAGGGAGATAAGTGAAGAATGGGGAGAGGCCCAAGTGCAGAACTCTTCGCTCAGTCTCTATTTTGATCTGGTGACACTGAAAGCAGAGCCTGTGTCACGTCAGGGAAGGCACAGCACAGCTGTGCGGGGTCAGAGCTCTGCCCTGCGTGACCCCAGTGCACACCCTGCATCCACTGGGGCCCGTGGGGATACTGGGGAAGCCTGAAAGGGTCTGAAACTGGGGTGTGGAGGCGGTGTGATGGAGAACATGGATGGAGATGGGGGGAAGAGAGCAGTGAGGAATGGAACGCAGAGGAAAGGAGCATAATTATGTAAACCTGGAGGTGAAGGTCGGAGTCTCCATGTGACTGTTGGGTGGCTGGTTGGGTTTTTTTTAATGTTTGTACGTGCTGTAAACAGCCCCAGGCTGATCTAAAAGTACTGGGAGGCAGGGGCTGTAAATTACAGGCGCTGTTCTCCTTATAAAGGGAGCAAACAACTGGAAGTGTCTTTGGCTCACAGCACTTTGTATGCCCGTTCCTCCATTGCCTCTCCATTCATTGAAATCCCTTGTTTCAGGTTTGAGGGAGTGTCTTGCTCTCTGCCAGAGCAGGGACAGGGCTGAGTGTGTGACCTGGAGGTGTTGTGTAAGCAGTGCCACTGCCTTGGAACCCTGGGATGATCCAATACCTGCCTTCCCACTCCGGCTGCTGACTCTTGACCAAGAGTCCCAGCTCTTGTCCTGTGCACGTCCGGTCCTCCCTCTTCTCCTGGTGGCCCCTCAGCGTTGTCCTCACTGGCGGGTAGGCCTGAGGCAGCCGAGGAAAGGGCTGAAGTGATGGCCGGGCGCGGCGGGCTGAGTTTGGCCTCTCTGCCCCGGCTCCGGCGTGAGGGCAAGGGTGAACCCAGAGGCCTGGATCACCATCCTCCCTGAGGGGACGACCCGAACGGGTCCCCGGAGCCCTGACGGGACGGGTGCGGGCCGGGGAGGGGTCGGCAGGGTCCCGGGAGGGCTCGGGGCAATGCCCCCGGTCCGGCCCCGCTCTGAGGCGCTGCCGGCGGAGGGACCGCCGGGTTACCCGGGGTGAGGCGCTCTTTGGCCGCCAGCGGAAGCACCCGAGCGCCCGGGCCTGCGCACTGCGGCCTATAAAAGCCGCGGGGCGGCGCGGAGGGCCGGGCACTCGCAGCTGGGGCTGGCCGAGTGTAGAGGTCTGGGGAGGAGCTGGCCGAGCGGCAGGAGCCCCGGAAGGCGCTGGCGGCCTGAGAGACCCCCGTCCGCACCCTCACTGCTGCCTCCCCTCCCGCGGGGGCTGCGGCGGCGACAGCGATAGCCAGCTCCGGAGCCGTGGGCCGCGCCTCCCCCCGCGTCGCTGGATGCTCTGGGGTTCGGTCCCTGAGCGGGGCCGCGGCGCCGGCAGCTCCCGCTGTGGCGGGGCCATGGGGCCGGGCAACGGCAGGGCACGGAGCCCCCTTCCCCGCTGAGAAGGCCCGTCGTCCCGGCGCCGATGCCGCGCTGTCCCCTCACACCCGGCCCCTGAGATTCCCCTCTTTCCCCTCCCCATGCCCGACGGAGCCCCTCGCCTCGGTGACGCCCTGCAGCAGCCCCGCCGGCCCGGGGGTCTGCGGCGGTATGAGAGGAGCTGCCCCCGCCGCCGGGGGCAGCCAGGACCGGGGCAGGCTCCCACCCCGCCGCCGGCTGCCGTGAGGCGGCTGTAGCTGGAGGAAGAATCCCCTTTGTTTTCCCTCCGTCCTTCCCGCGGGCTTCATGCCCCGCTGAGGGATGATGGAGGTGGTGGGGGACTTTGAGTACAGCAAGAAGGACCTGATAGGACACGGAGCCTTTGCTGTGGTCTTCAAAGGTCGCCACCGCAAGGTAAACAGCGACGGGCTTCGTCCGCAGCCGGAGCGGGGCTGGTTACACAACCCGGGGCCGCCAGAGCCCCTCGGGTGGGTGACAGCTGCGGTGGTGGTGGTGGGGTTTGTGTCCTCTGGGGAGTTTTGACGTGGTTTGGGTGTTCGGGGAGAAAAACGAGCTGAAGGGAGGTGCGGGCTGGGCTGAGGCCCGGGGCTGCCCCGCGGCCCTGAGCTGGGATCCGGCCCCAGCATCCATAAACGCTTTAGTTTTTCCCTTCCCTCAACCCCACCGGCCTGTCCGCCGTCCCACCGCTCCTCCCCGCTGTTGGCAGCTCCCTGACATAGCGGCGAGGGGAGAGTTGCAGCTGTAGGGGAGGCTGAGCCCTTTGTTTGTCGGGAGGGTCATGTTTATCTCGCTGGATAACGAGGGATCTAATGGAAAATTGTCTCCTTTGGGATTGGCTGAAGATTTCTTAAATTCAGAGGTGTCTGGTTTCCTGGCGTGACTTGCTAATCGCCCCGGATATTCATAGTTACGTTATGGTTTCTTGATGCTGTGAGTTTATTCTGGTGCCTAAAGAGCTTTGCTTTCCAGAAAACAGCCCTTCAGATTTAGCATTTTGGAGGATTAAGGCAGCGCTCACATCTTGGAGAGGCACAGTGCAGCGATTTTGGGGTTAAAAAGAAAAGGGGGAGAAAGGGAAAAGGAAACTTTAAAGGCCAATGGAGGTGCTCTCACCTCACAAATAAATAGTCAGTTTATTTCTGGATAATTTATAAATAGACAATATATAAGCTTACTTAAAACAGAGGGGGTTTTGTGCAGTTTTCATCTACAGAGCATAAAAAGGCTGAAAATGAGAAGTCCTTTAAGGACACTAAAGTAACTTGATCATTGTGGGAGGGCTAAAAAAGCAGATACATAGCACTGCTACCAAAAAAAAAGATGGGATATGATTACTTGTTTTTTGGGATTTTTAAATGCTTTGGTATCCATTAAAATGCAGTGTAGCTGAAGCTGGATTTTAATAGCTGTCTAAGCTATTGTGGAATGAAATAGTTCTTGATGGTGTCATGTGATGTAGTAATCACTGGTGGGTAGAGGAGGGGTGATCTTGCAACTTTTTCTCAGTGCTTTACTAGATAGTTGTTAGAGGAGAAAGTTTAAAAAAAAAAAAAAGTAAACTGACAGTACTTTTTTTGTTTGCTTCCAGAAAACTGATTGGGAAGTAGCCATAAAGAGTATTAACAAAAAGAACTTGTCGAAGTCACAAATCCTACTTGGAAAAGAAATAAAAATCTTAAAGGTATGTTAATTTGCAGTGATTTTTAAAGCTGCTTTGCTTGAAAAGGAAAAGAGACTTCTGACCTAGTTCATTCCAGGTCATGGGTGGTATCACAATAATTGCTGTTGTGCTGTTTCTTTGTTAGGGATCCAGAAATAAAAACGCTAAGAAAACCAGAAAAAAAATACATCTTTAGGTCTGGAAGTGTCTCAGAACAGGTCATGAGCATGCTTTGGTAGTTAAAAGTAGAAGTTGTTGTGGAACCAGTCTCTGTGCTTTGCTTATTGCACATGTGGAAGACTTTGTCCTTAAGGATGGCCAGTGTGGCACCTTTTCCCAGCAGATCATAGCTGAGGGTGAAGCATCAGTCTTTGATCTTTCTTCATCTTTTTTGCTCAAAGCTGCCTTGAAAGCTGAAATCAGTGAGCTGACTTTGATTCCTGAAGCAGCTGCCCACTTCTGACCTGTGATAATTGCCTTAAAACGTGGAGTGTGGCTCTAACAGAGGAAACATAACAGAGCATCCTTCAGTTTTTCAGTGTTATTTTATGGAAACATCTCCTTGGGTGGTCATTTAGCATTCCCTGCACTCTGAATTGCACATCTCATTTCACACAGCTTTGTAGTAATAATGAGTGCTGCTTTCTTCCCATGTTTCTGAGCTTCTTAAGATACATCACTGCTTTATATACTATTATATACATATTATATTCTCATTTATTTATTGTATACCAGAAGTTGTAGTGTTGGGTGTATGAGTGTGCTGCAAGTACTTGACAAAGAAAAGTTGCAAATAAATCATGAGCTGTCCCATGAGTTTTATTTAATGTTATTTGGTTTGATTTTCTTTGTATTATAAAAGTAAGGTTGATTTGAGCATGGTGTAGTTGGTTACTTCACTAAGCAAGAAATTGTGTAAGAGTAGAAAATTAAATCTAGTCAGTTTTCAGTGCTCATTAGGGGATCTTGTGCTCTGGTACTTTCTGTAACAAGTCACAGACATTAAGTTCTGGAACCAAATGTTTTTATGACCTCTGAAGACATTGCCTAACTTCCTTATCCTGTAAATATGGCCAAAATAGCTGGGATTTCCTCCAAATTCCATCAGATGGTCTTAAAAAAATTCTCTTTGATTATCACCAAATCAGCATTATCAGCATATTAAATTAATAGTAATAGTAGTAGTAATAATACTAACTTATTTCCATAATACAAATATTTTGTTTTACAGGAACTTCAGCATGAGAACATTGTAGCTCTTTATGATGTCCAGGTAAAATATATTTTGATGCCTTTCTTTTTTTTCATTAGAATTAATTTATGAAAATACAATGAATATATGTATAATGTATGCCAAGTAGAAGATTTTGAATGGCCATTTTATTTTGTTGCTGTCATCAGTTTGGTATTTAGCAAAAACAAGTGGCAGCAAGAGCAGCATCTTGGAGATCTCTGTGACAAAGAAATGTGGTGTTCAGCCCTGTGTCACAGTGGGGAGGAACTGAAGGAAGTAGAAAACCACAATCACATGTATCTATTGCTGTTGCCTGTGTGTTCAGGAGGACAGGATACAGTGAAAAAGCCAAGCAGACATCTGGATCTTTTCAATTAAATTGCTTCAGATTGTCTTCCTCTCTTTATTCCCAGGGTCCTGCCTGATAAGGTGGAGGAGTTACTCCTATCTAGGGTAGTGTGTTCTGCTTGGTAGGAAGTACATTTTTGTATCCTAAGGCCTGCCAGTGTTGAGCAAAGCTAAATAAGACATGAGATAGCTCATACATCCATTTGTTCTGCTTGAATAAGAACTATACATTTATCTCCTGGGCTCAGTTCTAATTTTAAATACAGAGTTACACCGATGGAAAAAAAATTACTGAGAAGCACCTTTGGGGCATTGCACAGTTAAAGCAACCCACAGCAGAGATTGTGACATTCAATGTTTCCTGTCTTTACACACTCACATGCTAAAAGCTTTTAGTTCGTGTAGATGCGTGTCTTTGGCTATAGAAAGCTGTGTTCATGTGACATAAATTAGGTGGGCTCAGGTTTTCTAGGGCTGTAGGACACGAGTGACTTTTGGTACAAAGCAGTGATGTTCACGTAGCAACTGACTGTGCATCAAAGCGTCTCGTTTCAATCTACAGACTCTGGTTTTTCCTGGATTTTGACTTCCAAATTCTTCATTTTGAATGATATTACCTGCTCTGAGAGGGAAAGTGGTGTCTGTTGTGCTTCTTGAGGAGACCAGGTTTTCCTGAGCATTGCTAAGTGGAAATAATCTCTCAGCAGCCTAAATTTAGTACGTCCAGACATCTCAAAAGCAACTGGAATTGTTGACTGAGAGTGTTGGTGTGTGAGTAAGCAGCTGAATTTCAGATTTATCATTTACAGTTGTTTATGTGTGAAGGTTCCTTAGTCAACTCTGCAGCTCAACCTGGGGGGAGTGGACAAGTTAGGTATTTTGATGATTTAACATGTGAGCTTTGGAGAGACTCTTGTTCTTGTGATTTATGCACAAGGAAAGAGAGGACAGAGCCTTCTCTTTGCCTATGGTTTCTTTACATAAAGGTTATATATAAACATAACTTTTAGGCTTTTCTGTTCTGCCACAGGAAAGGGTGACAGGACTTCTTGAATGATCAGTGCTGCTCCATTTGAGAAGGGGATGTTGCTGCTTGTCACCAACTGTTGTGTTTAAATCAATAAAAAAGCAAAGAGAAGGGCAAATCTGTGTCTTGTACCTTGATGTATTTCAAACACAGTCATAGCAAACACAAAGCTTGGCAGCAGGATGCTGCTGTTATAGAAGGAATTGCTTTGCAAAATATGGTGTAAAGAGTGTGCCACTGGCACAAATAAGCTTTTCCCTTTCTGCTGTGTTTGTGGAGTGGCAGACATCGTTAACTTCTGTGATTACATTAATTTATAACCCAGCAAGAATGAACACTATGCAAGGCATTCACATGTCCAGGAGGCTGTTACACCTACTAATTTTCTTTAGCATTTCATGTTCTAGCATGTGCTGCCCTTTTTTGTTTGCCAGGGTATTGTGAACACAGTGATACAGTCCAGCAGATAAGACTTTAGGATTTCAAGCTATTTCTAAGTTTACAGAAGCTATTTTTTTTTCCTCAGTGCTGGAGCCAGTGAAGTCTGTGTCACAGTAGGAAGTTCTCAGTGTGAAAGGGAGTCTGTTTTATTTTTGTAGTTCTGTTGGGCTGAAGCTTTTCTTAACCTTAGACAGTTTGAAATAAGAAAATGCTCCTGTTTCAGATGCAGTTTGACAGATCATTTAGCTGAATAAGCCAAGAGCTGATTGTTGCTCTGAGTTTTCAGACAGAAAAGATGGTGTGCAATGAAAGTGGCAAAACTAAGTGAAAAAAGTGTAAATTGATTGTGATCAAGAATGAATATTTTCACATCTCGTAATATTAAATAAAATTATACTTTGAGATTAAAGCTGCATCCCTGCATAGCAATTTGGAATGCATCTTTTGAGAATGAAAGTACAGTTATTATTTTATATATCACAAAAAGCCTCATTTGAATTGATTTTTAGGAGGTAGTTAGGTTCTTTCTCCTTCATGTTTATGGTTGTGTTCCTGTTGCATGATCAGTGACCAGTCACACAAGTCAGCATAATAAAGACAGATACAGCATGAAGGCTTTAATTAAATCCAAGAAGAACTTGTGGGCCATTCTGCTGATTGTGCATGAGCATTTTAAAACCATCTCCACTGCTGATCCTTCATCTCCTGTGAATACCATTTTGCTATGTTATTAGTGTGTCTGGAGTTAAATTACTAGAAGTGCCCATTCATCTGGAGCCACACCCCAGTGAACTGGTGTGTGTTAATGGTGGCATAAAAATGTTTTGTTCTGCAGCCAGCAGGATAATTGCCCTTGATTTCCGTGAGGTGGACGTGCAGCTCTGGCAGGTTTGAGCTGCAGATAAGCATTTTATGTAAGCAGAGCACACCACTGCTGTTGGTGCCACCTCACAGGGCTGGGGAGCTGGGTGTGGAGGCCACTGAGGGAACTTGTAGAGATACTTAAATAAAAACCCTCCATCTGTGAGAGACAAATGTTTTTCAGCAGTAAGGCTCTGGAAAATAGCTCACCTCTAAACGTGAAATTAATTTTTTGTGAAGTGCTTAAAGAAACTCAGATACAATAGATGGATACTAAGAGAGACATTTTTCACTTATCTTCTTGGGCAAGTGTTTGATTGTCTGTCATTCAAGAATAAAAAAACTCCCAAATCTCTGAAATGGTTTAAGGATGCAACTCTTTTCCCATGGTGGTGCTGTGGGATGTCATCCATCCTGCAAAAGAAAATCAATCTTGGATCCTGTTAATTGGGAAAGTGGAGCCGCTGTTTCTCAAAAGCAAAAGGAGTCTGAAGTAACATCTAACTCGCCAGCATAAAATACACTGAGATCCTTGGATAAAGTATTCCACTGAAGTATGAAGGTATCAGTAAGTTATTTGGAATGTTCTATATTTAGGGCTTGAATTTACAGTTTTGTGCAGTTCATGACCCCAAGTGTGTGCTGAGTAGAACTAATCTCTTACACAGTGCCAGACAGTGCCTGTTTTAGCAAATAATTTAATTCAAAACCTCTCTAGAATGTCAACCCTCAGAATGAAAGCTTGTAATGTATCTTGGAGATAGCCTTTTAGGAGAGTGAATTAATGTCCTCACTGCATGGAGCCTGAAGTTTGCTGTTTGAACAGTAGTTTAGGGAGAACTAATTTCTAGCGTGTTATTGGAGAAACAGTATCCGGATAAAAATTGTTTCCTGTCTTAGCTTGTTGGTACAGAGCAGACAAAAAACCTGGAGCTGCTTCTGCTGTCCTTGGAAGCAGAGAAAGCCAGTGGGAATGGAGCCAGAGATCCTTCTGGGACCTACAACTCAGCCTTTGCTTGTATGCAGAGCCCAGGAGTTCTTACTAGGGATGGAGGGGAGGAACTGTTGTTTTAGCAGCAGGAATTAAATGCCTCTGGTTTACCCAAGGACTCCAGTTGGTCTGGTACTGCTGCATGTGTTTCTTGAGATATTTGCTCCAGGCATCCTGTGTGAGCTCCTGCTCTCGGTGTCTCACAGCTTTCATTGCCTCCACACTCCCAGCATAGCTCTTTCAGAACAGAGATGTCTCAATATCTTTATTTTTGTCCCCTCAGCTCCTTGCTTAAGGCCTTTGTGTTTGTCAATATCCATCCTCTGTGTCTGTGTGGAAATAATCGTATGAGAACATGGTGTTCAGATAAAAAGAAAAATCTTGCCCTGCAGCAACCGTAAAGGTTTTGAAACACTACCTGGCAGCTGATGCCAGCTGAAAGGTTGGTTATGACAGTGCAGGAATGATGCCAGTGTAGATGTTGGAGGTTGGGGACAACCAGAATCAGAATTTGTTCTGGCCCACAGAACCAAAGAGTTGGAGTTACTACGCAGGCCTTAGCTTACTTGCTGTGCCTAGATGCTGTAATTTGAATTTCAGGACTGTTTCAAAAGATTTCTGGTCCACAAGTGTGCTGAACCTTTGTGCTGAGAGCAGCTCTGCCTTTCCTTGGTGCTGGGCAGCAGAGCAGCCTCTTTCCCCACTTCCCATATATTGGTTAAATGCAGCATTTCACATAACAGCAAATGAATGATTTCTCCATGGCTGATTGCTCTTTTATGTGAATAATTGGCAGCATGCACCCTGTTTGAATCCTACAGGCACATGTCAAGTGACATTTAGTTTGAGATTTAACATTTAGTCAGAATTAACAAAATGCTCAGTCCTTTAGGTGATAGGAGCTGAACACAGAAGTTGCTGCTGTGTTGCACTCACAAAGTAAACCAAGAGTGTCTGTAATACAGAGAGAAACAGCCTTTAAAAGATCTGGACCTGTCCTATTTCACTAAATCATTAGAATTTTTGCCAAATGTATTTAAAGCTGAAAAAAAAAAAAAAGGTATGTTCCCGGCCAAAAAAATTATATCCAATATAGCACAAATGAACATAAGCAGAAAATTAATCAGGTAACAGCAGTGCACAAGCTGTCAGGTTAGCTCTCATGCTTTTGGGACTCCCATCATAAACTACAGACTCAAAGCAAAAAGAAAGTAACTATTTCCCACAGTGTCTGCTTTGGGAGCTCACTAAGCTCCTTGCAGACCTTCAGCTTGTTCTAAAGGAGGACTTGTGAACCAAATGAAATCTAGGGAATGTTCCTGCCAGTACTCCAGAGATCCAGCAGCAGCTCTTGGAAGTAACCATGGATGTTTTGACTTCTTTTTCAATTAATGTTTTTTTAAATGGAACTACTGTGCTGAGACTGTGATTCAAGTTGGAGCTTCACATTCCCCAAGACAACTGGTGGAAGCCTTGGATTAAAACATAGCAAGTTTTGGCAAATATGTTGCCTCTTAACATCTTTATCTTAGGTTTGTCTGTTTATCTTTCAGAATTGTAAAATGGTTTCCTATTAACCCTTACTATCTTTTACTTAATCTTGGAAGTAAAAGTTAGATTCAGAATAAAAAGGAGCAAAAGTAGGTTCTTGTCAAGAAAACTTTAGGCAGCAAAACAAGGGTCGCTGGGCAAAACTGGTAATTGTTGCAACACAGCAGATATTTGTTTGGCTTGATTATTTATCTAGGTAGAAGTGTAGGTCAGAACAACCAGCTGCACTAATTTTGTGATCTGTACATCAATGCAAATTGTTGAAAGCTTTGTTATCTGTTTCAAGAGGCAGTTTAAAATAACTTGCTAGATCAGCTTTATTCCTGAATGTTAGATCTGAAACATGCTGGTTTTCTAATCTTTCCATTTTGAGCACTTTGCTCTGCTTAGCAAGTCAACAGAAATCACAAGTCTGGGGAATGTTGATAGGGAGAGCTTTATTGTTCAGCAAAATAATTTAGAAGGGAAAAATGTGTCTCCAGAACTGACTTGTCTTTTCTGAATGTATTCCCAAAATGGAGATCACATTCCCAGTCAGGCTGGCCAAGAGCTGTAAGGTAAAATTTGAGCAACTCTGAAGGGTTGAACAAGTTCAGCAGTTTTGGACTAAAGCTTGTGTTGGTGGGACATTGAAAAGTGTTTGGTTATGAGTTCAAGTTGGGACAAGTTGTGGCTGGGGAGGTTGGTATCAGTTCTGTGCAAACTATTACTTCCTCAGTATGAATTGGAGAGGACTTTTGAGTCTGGGAAAATGTCTTTGTGGAATCTCTAATCTGCTGTGCTGATTTATTAAAAAAGGATTATCCAAGATATATTAAGGAAACACACTCTACTTCTTACTATGACTTTACTTGGTGCCTTGATTTGTTATTTTTCATCAAGAATATCAGTCCAAAAAAAGATGAGTAATGCTATTTAAAGGCAATCCAGTGTAGTTTGTAGAAATGACTTTCTAAACAGGTGAGGGCTGGTACAACAGGGCAAATCATCAGCTCTGTGTTTCTGAAGAGAGCAGTTCATTTGGGAGGACCTTGTTTCCAAGGGAATCCAGCAAACACATCCTCTTAGTTCTGTGATGAATAAATGTCTGTCGTGAGCTGAGCATTACATGCTGCCATAAACTGCTGGTTTTGTGCAGTGGAGGCTCTGACGCTGTGGAACATCTTTCTGATTCATGGGATTGCAATGCTCGGGTGGGAATCCAGGAGCTGAGCTGCTTTCTTGTCACTGCAGAATGGCCTTTGTGTGCTTCTTAGCTGGGTTGTTCCTTTCCACGTCACAGCTGTCCTTTAAGTGCAGTGATCCTCAGCTGGCAGAATTTTCAACTGGATAAATTGGGATCTCAGTTGATGTTTGGCATCTTTGGGGTTCCTGGAAGAGAGTTTGTGTCTTGGAAGGTGTTGTTGCAGAGGAACACGGCAGAAAGGAACAATTATCATTCTGTGTTTTCAGTAATTTGCAAAACAAGTAATTACTAATGGGTTTTTTTGCTTTGCTGCATGCACTGAGGTTTTGAGGTGTTTATAGGAATGTAAATTATGGTTCATGTTGGCCACAGCTGTTGCAGAAACATTGAACAATTGGGACTTCCTGAAATGTGATCTGCTGCTGCTTTAATATTCTATATTGGTTGGAGTTTGCCTTTTGTTCCCAACAGATTTGACTCATGTTCCTAGAAACTTGCTTTCTTTGAAGCCAATTTCCAAATGTAAACAAGTCTGCAAAACATGCTTGATGTTCTGGGCTGGAAAGAACCTCAAATGCATTTCTGTAACACAGACATGAGTGACTAAATGCTTCCCAAAAATTAAGCAGACTAATACAGTCTCGAATTAACCTTAAAGCAGCCAGTTCATCTTGAACTGTAATTACTACCATTATCTGCAGTTGTCTGGATATCTGTGTCTGTGAGGGATTGGCTTTGGTGGGTTGTGCCATCCCTGAGCTCTGTGCTGTGTGTGGTTTTTAGGGTCATTGGTTTCTCTAGCTAAGGCCCATGGGCCCATTTTTGCTTTTATTTCTCTTTTTCAAGCTTTCTAACATAAGCTGTTAGTGAGCCCTTGACAATGGCACCCTCGTGGTAATTCTTGCCAGAGTGGTCAAACTGAACCTCTGCTGAAGGTTCAGTGCAAGCACTGAGAAAGGTGGCTGAGTTCACAGCATTTATTTTGCTGTGCAATGTCCCTTTTGACTTTCTTGTGACACTGTTTAGCAGGATTTAGTCAGACTGTCTGCAGTCCCACTTCCCACTGGGGCGGGTGCCTGGCCTTGTCTGGTGCCATCTCGCTCTTTTCCTTCAACTGCCTTAAAAACCACATTTCCCTCAATCTGTCACCCCTTGTTTAAGTTTTATTTTTAAAGGGAAAGGGAGGTAACATACTGTGTAACTAAAAGCATCATCCTGTTTACTGTACACTTCCCTTATGTTTCCTTCCAGTTCTCTTTGTGTTCTTTCATTTCAGTCTTAATCAGCCCAGAGGGAGAAAAAAATCCTTCTACTTTATAAAAACTCTCAGAACCTTCAACTTTGAAGGCCCAACAGAACTATTTTTTGCAAGAGTCTGTGGAAAACAATGTTGATTATTAGCAGAGACAGGACAGGCCTTTCTTCCCTCACACGAAATAAATATTTGGAAAAAGGATGAATGTTTTTTGTTACAGTCAGGTGTAAGCACAGATTTTTTTTTTTTTAAGCTGGATTTTTGTGGAGTGTGTAGATAATTTACAGTAGAAGTTAGGCAATCTGTCTTTCAGGAACTTTCCCCCAAGAGAGGGAATTCAGGTTGCAAATAGGTCATGGGAGGTCAGTGCTTTGGAAAATCTGAGGAGAATGGACACAGCTCATAGCTCTGCCATGAGGAGCATGGCAGGGATGTGCTTCTGCCAAGGGCTTGCTCAGGGAGACTCTTTATGGAAGTATTGCCTGGTGATTTTATTCTTTTACATGTTTTTGGAAATGTAAAATATTTTGTGGTGGAGAATCTACATTTTTGCTGTGCTCTGAAATGGTAACTTTACATTAAGGTGTCTCAGCGATTGAAAAATCCCATGTTACACTTGGTGAATGCAGGTACAGACTTTGTCTTCTGGCATTCTTAAATCTGTTTTTTCTCCTCTTTTAGGAAATGCCCAATTCTGTCTTTTTGGTCATGGAGGTATGTGTTAACATGTATGTTTCTGGTTGATTTTAAAGACTTTTAGACAAAACTACTCCTTTGCACAGCTGCAAACTAACCATGGCTTGCTAAAACAAACAATTTTGAAAAGTAAATTATGAATTTCCTATGCCTCACTAAATTTATCAGCACTGTTTGTTTCATGAATCATTCAGTTTCGTGTTATGATACTGTAAATATTGATGAGGTGTGACACCTCAAATGATTAATTACGAATCATTAACAAAGCAATTTTAAGGCAAACAGCTGGAAGGGATCTAATTTTCATTAAAAGATTACAAAGTAGAAATGATGTGGCAGGTGTCTCAGCGCTTGTATTTTGAATAAAACCCTTTGTTTTTAACAGTACTGCAACGGTGGGGACTTGGCAGATTACTTACAAGGTAATGGATTACTGTATATTGCTTTACATGTTTATATTCTGTATTCCTGACATCCACTGGTGTTTCTCTGAGACTTCTGCCTGTGCTTTAAATATGGGTGAATGAGGGTGAGTGTGATAATACAAGAAAATGCTTTTTTTTTTTGCCCCAGCTGAATGTAACATTCCCTTATTTGTCAATGAGGGAGAAGCTGTAGTTAACCATAAGTAGCATGCTGAAAAACGTGTGGGTTTCTATTTCTAAAACTGCATTTTGCGGGCTGTTCCCAGTGTTTTGATTCCACCTGTTTTCTTTTCCAAGATGTGAGCTTAAAAGCACTGATTTACTTATATAATAATGCTCTCAAGAAAGAGGCAGTTCTGGCTTAGGAGAGATTTTCCAAGGCTCTGCCTAAAGTGAGGACAGAATTTATAGAATCATGGCAAAGGGATTCTTCTTACAACCAAAATTTTGAGCAGAGATGTTAATCTTCATATTTTTCATGATGGAGATATTCTGCTTGCCCTTGTATCTTAGCGTGTTGAAGGAATCTTTTTTGTGCACAGCTATTGTTATGGTAACTGTGTGTATTAAAAGCCTAATTCACTTGCCATTAAAACCTTTGGAAAGACTCAGACAGTGAAATCCAGCTCCTGTGTTCAGTGCTTTTTCAGGCTGCAGAATGAGATAATACCTTCAGAAGAGACTTTCTAAAGTACATCTCATTTTTTTTTCCTTTCAAATTAATGTTATCATGGGCGAGATTTCTGAGCAGAGCGGTTCTCAGCATCCCATAATCTTTTGTTTGAAGAACAAGTTTTGTGGCTTCAGGTTTTAACATGATTTTTGGATACACTTTTTATGAAGTTCTTTTATTTTCTTATCTCCTTTGCCTTTTTAGCCAGTTGAGGATTTAATGGCGATTGGGAAGTTTTACAATTATGATGCTACCAAGTTGAGTAAACTACTGTAAAAACAGATGATTCAGAGTTCTGTAGGTGCTGTAAAACTATAATGATGTCTATATTTTTGAGAATATTTACATTTGAGAAAAACTCTGGAGATTGGATCTAAATCATAGTGATTGGATTGTAAATCACTATATTTTCAGCTGACCACTGTGAAATTTATTGCTTTTACCCAATGATATTGATATTTATTCTCCCCCTGCTCCTGTGCATGCCATTCCCAGCTAAGGGGACTCTCAGTGAGGACACCATCCGAGTGTTCCTGCAGCAGATTGCAGCAGCCATGCGCATCCTGCACAGCAAAGGCATCATCCACAGGGATCTCAAACCCCAGAACATTCTGTTGTCCTACGCCAGCCGTCGGAAATCCAGTGTCAGTGGCATACGCATCAAAATAGGTAAATTTTCTCTGACTGGAAAGGTAAATCAGCACTGTTGGATTCTTTCCCTCCTCAGAAATGTCTCTCTAGTTCAAGTACTGGATATGGAGTGCGTTCAATTGATGCAAATCAGACAGCAAGTCAAGAATGATGAGCTTCATGCTGTGATGCATTCTCAGGATAAAAAAAGATGGAATCATAAAGACCTTTTTGATGAAAGCTGCAGGACAAATCTATTTAGCTGATGTTTCTAGTACTAAACTATTTTAATTAGGCATAAATCTAACTTTTGATACCTGGAGTAGCCTTTAACCCATTTCAAAACTGTGTGTATGCAAGACTTCCAGCTGTTTGCTTTTTTAGTGGTAGACCCCTGAAAGGGTTTTTTGAGAAGTGTAGAAATGAAGGTTATGACCTATTTTTGGCATGGCAGAAGGGAGGTTTGGCCTTGTAACAGGGGAAAGCTGTCAAATATTCAAGATACTACCAAACTCCTCTGCAGAGGCCGCCTCAGGAGTTTTAATCACTCCTTGTTATCTGTTAAGTGCCTATTTAAAAACACCTTGCTTTTAGCAAGTTCTTTCCCGTGCTTTTGCTCAAAAACTGCACAGGGGAGACAAAACTTCTTCCCTTGCTGTTCTTACTCGATAGCTTCAGATGCTTTTGCCTGCATGGAAAATTCAGGCACCTGAAGCTCGACTTCTTAAACTTGTACCTGATGTGATTTCACTGCAGGCAGATTGTATATTCATCACTCTTAATGAGCCATTTATATTTAGCCAGTGACTTTAATCCTTCCCTGCTGATGCCAGACAGGCTGTTCTGCAGCTGGGGAGGTGCCTGAGCAGCAGTTTGTGCAAATGATGTCACTGCTGCTTCTTGGCTTGCTCATTTAAAAGATAATACATTATTCTTTCAGCATGACAAAGATTCTACTCTTCCATGTAGCTGGCTAGATATTAAACCTGTCTTTTTTCAATCCCACTGTTAATTGTAGCAGATTTCAGTCAGAGACAGGTGATTTCCAGGCTGTAAAAATTTGAAAATGAGCTTTTTTTTTCATTGACCAAGGTTGTTCTTTACACAGCTGACTTTGGGTTTGCTCGTTATCTGCACAGCAACATGATGGCTGCAACTCTGTGTGGCTCCCCTATGTACATGGTAAGGATATTTCACATTATCTTGTTTATCTCAAACATTTTCCTGCCAGAACAAAATAATTGACTGCTTGCAGATTGGCAAATGCCTCGTGTTGCTTTACAAGGATCAGGGACAGAGTGCAGTTCCCCTTTCCATAGTTTTACTACCTTTTTTTTTTTCCTTGGGATTTGGAGATCGTGATTGTTAAAATCACAGAGTCATTGAACATTTCTTAGTGGTTCTTTGTCCAAAAGGAGAACTGTATAAGCCAAGAAAATAACACTTCCCTCTTCTTCCCAAACATGCTAGGTTCTGGATGCTTTCTTCAGAGCATCAGCATTTCTAGTTTTTTTGTGGTTTTGAAACACAGCTTTCATTTTAGATGGAGCTATTACTTCTCAAGCCATGTGATGCACATGAAAATATTAATTTTCTCTTGCAATAAAGTGGCCTCTGTTAATGCTGCTCTGACAGTAGATTCATATTGCTGTGGCTTTGGTTTTTTTTGTTTTCCCTTCTGAGACTTTGCTGTTCTTCCCAGGCCCCTGAAGTGATTATGTCTCAACACTATGATGCTAAAGCAGACCTGTGGAGCATAGGAACTGTGATTTATCAGTGTCTTGTTGGAAAACCACCTTTTCAGGTAACACTTTCTTTCCTTTTCCCTCTTCTCAGTCTGAAGGACATCCTGGGGCTCTTGCTTCTAGCCAGAAAAGCAGAAGCAAGTGATGTCTGAGTGTAGTGTTGGTGCTGCAAAGGCTTGAGAATACCAAGGGAGAAGTTGTTTATGCTTAGTCTGCATGATGAGTGTGTTCAATCCAGAGGAAATACATAAATAAGGATCCTCAGTGCTGAAGTCACTGCTCTGCTTGGTGTTTTTACCCCCTTAATGCCCATATGCAAAAGCCTCCTTTTTGTGTATGTGTGCTTAGGTACAAAAGCTATTTCCTCCATGAAACTGAGCTTTTAATTAATGTACATTTTTATTTGACAGGCCAATAGTCCTCAAGATTTGAGAATGTTTTATGAAAAGAACAGGAATTTGATTCCTAGGTATGTCACCATGGCCTTTCCTGTCACACTTGTTGATTGAACACTTTTTCATCTTGGGGAATGCCTGGGGTCCATAAAAACATTTGCTGTTGCTGTCTTTGCAAGGATACCAGTGAGTCACGTTGCATCTTGCCTTCCTTGTACCTAGCTGAAACTAAGTGTACCAAGGCTATAAAGCACAGATAGTGATGACCTAGGGACATGGCAGAATGCTGATTTCCTGAAAGTCAATGTGCTATGCATTATTCAGGGCACGCATTACATTTAATGCACGTTTTACTTCCTCTTGTGTGCAGCATTCCTAGGGAAACATCAGCTTACCTGGCTGACCTGCTGTTGGGTTTACTTCAGAGGAACCAAAAAGATAGAATGGACTTTGGTATGTATTTCTTTTTTCCTCTTGCTCTTTTGACTTTCCTTGTTAGCTGTATTCATGTGACCAGAATAATTATCTTGACCTTTTGTCTACATGAGAAGTGAAGTGGTTTTTTTCTTCTCTGTTTTCATAAAGAAGGCAGAGTAGCTAAAATAAATCACTGTCAGTATTAAGTGATGCACATAAATCATTATTTGGTTGTGGAGTAGTGAAATATAAATCAGTTTAATTCTTTCAGCTGTGCCCTTTCCTTTGAGGGTTTACTGCTATACCTTAAATTTCATGTTGAAGTCTTATTTCTGTTACTTTAACTGGTGCTTTGGCACTGGACTGGGAGTAAACGTTTCTGATCTCCATGTGGTTGCAGAAATGTAACAAAGTACTAGAAGAACCCACTTTGGAAACACACTATTGAAAAGTAAAATCTTGATTAATTCTTCTTAGCTGCATCTTGTATGTCAAGATATTCATGCTGCTTATTTAAATTTTATAGCACTACTTGTTAATGCAGTTTTATGATAGCTGCCAGGAAATGTTAATCTTAAAATTTTAATTCAGATCCAGAAAAAGCTCATGCTAATTGGGTAAAATGTCACAAATTATATGGACTGTATCCAGAGGTCAATATATAAATCTCTATGTGTAGGAGAAATAATACATCACAAACATGGACTGGGAGTAATTGATTCCACTCTGCACTCTGGCTGTGCTGATCCCTACAGTTTCTTCGAACATGGGAAATTCACTGCATCACTTGTGGTGGTGGGAGAAAGCATTGGTGCTTCGAAAGAAAAATAGAAGGCAGAGTGGCAGTGATGGAAGTCATGTTTTCCTTGGCTGAGCAACTTAAAGGGCCTCAAAGGGGCTGCTCTGGAATGTGCTTAGCAAAGGGAGTGAAAGGGAGAGTTTATAGCAGAGCCCAGTCGCCTGTTGTTAAAGTAAAAATAGCACTGGGAATCTTGTTGATCTCCCAGCAATATAAAGTAGAACAGCAGGTGTTGTACAAAAGCTGGAGAGCACCTGATCCCTGTGTTAGTTAATAATTACATTGTTCAGGCAATTACAGCTGGATTCCTTCCCTTATCAGGTCATGGAGAAAAGGGTGGCTGAAGGAAGGGAGATACTGCAGGCCTCAGATTCTTTCTCTTTTTTTTTTCTCCTTGTTATTTGCTTATGTCTGAGGCACAGCATTGTTTTGCCTCGAGTGTTAGGACGTTAAAGTTCACCCAGCTCAGCAGCTGGCTCCCACCAACCCTCAGATTCCCAGAACTAGCTGAACACTGCTCCTTGCAGAACAAAACTTTCCGTGTAACCTGGTGGCCAACTGGTTAGGCTCAATTAAAAGTGCCTCAGCATATCCATTTACAACAAAAGCAAAGTATTTCTAATGTAACAACAGTGAGTTCACTGAGGAATTGTTAAAGAAATGGTGTCAAATTCTGCTTTATGCCATGAATTGGCTGCACAGGTCGTGTTCTGCTGTTGGGAACTGGAAAGGAGAATGGCTCTGCTGTGATGGTTTTTTTTTGCCACCTAAGGTGTAGCATTAATGGATTCAAAAATAAAAGTCAATCCTTGGGAAAGGCAGAGCTGAAAAGACTTCGAGTGTCTGATGTGAAAAATGCTCACTGTTTTGAAGAGCAGACTAAAACTGAATTACTACCACAGAGAACATAATTTCCTCAGCAGTGTAGGAAGGTTTCTTGTGTACATGGCTTTAAGTGCAGTCATAAGATGTCCTCCAGTGATTCAGTCTGATTTGCCTTGCTGACTGATGTTTGAAGTTATTCAATTGATTCTTGTTTCCTTTCCAAACTCTACAGCAGCACATACCATAGAAAGCTTTAATCTTTTATAAGCTCTTCACCCTCTGGCTCTGCAATGTTGATTCTGGGAAGGCAACCATTTATCACCATCTGCAATATAGTCTGTAAATTCTGTCATTTGTACGTCTACTCACAGTGGTGGTTGTTTCTTGTTCTGCAGAAGCATTTTTCAACCACCCTTTCCTGGATCACGTTTCAACAGTGAAAAAATGTAAGTAGGTTTTGGGGGTTTTTTGTCACTTATTCGTGTAAATGATGAATGTTGCGGGCTGGGAGGGAGAAAGATCTGCCAAATATCACACTAAGTGTTTATGAGACGTTTTCCTCAGCCTGCCTGTTGTTGTGCTCTATTATGAGCCTGAGTGTTGAATCCTTTTTTGTATTATGCCAGACTGAAATGTGATACTTATTTACTTGTTCTTTTGACGTTTCCACTGAACTTAAATACCCTCGTGTGATTGAGGATGTGCTGTTCTTACAAGCTGTGTAAGGGCTTATGCATGAGAAGCAGTGAGGAAATTTGTTTGAAATTCAGCCTTTTGAAGTCTTTGTCCCCTTTTTTTTTCCCCCCCCTGCTCTGGGTTTTTCTCTTCTAGCTTGTCCTGTACCAGTGCCCACATACCCAGGCTCAGTCTCTGGCAGTTCCTGTGGTAGCTCTCCATGTCGCTTTGCTTCTCCTCCAGTAAGTTCTGTGGTACACAACAACCTCCAGAAAGTATTTTCTGTAATGTTTAGCCAAGAGTTCATGAATTTTTTAGATCTTTTAATTCTGACAGTGTAAACTGTCATGTTCAAGAGCAAAGAGCAAGGAACACCTCTGTCTTTTCCTTAAATACCATTAACATTTCGGTGCTCTCTTGCTCCTTGTGTTGTATCTTGTGGGTTTTTTGTTGTTCTTTTTGGTTAAGGTAAAAAATATGTATAAGTATCAAATGCTAGAGCAGCAAATCTTTAGATCTTCTAATATGGTTTGCAATGTAGTGGCTGTTACAGATAAATTTTGAGCTGGCCCTTTTGGCTAAGGCCCCTTATTAAATCAGTGGTTTAAATTTTATGTGACATTTGGAAGAGGTACATCTGTATCACCAGGAATGATTGAATAAATCACAATTGTTTAAACTCACAGCCTAACCAATATAGAACTGTCTAAACTGACACTACAGGGTTATCCAGTATTTGAAATTTCACAGTTCAAAAGCATTTCTACTTTCTGAATCACTGGATTTACAGTGGGGTTTTTTTTTTTTCCTTTCTTTTTCCCAACACCCCCCTCCAGTCTCTGCCAGACATGCAGCACATTCAAGAAGAAAATTTGTCTTCCCCTCCGCTGGGTCCTCCTAACTATCTTCAAGTCTCTAAAGACTCTGCCAGTACCAGTAGCAAGAACTCCTCTTGTGACACAGATGACTTTGTTCTTGTCCCACACAATATCTCTTCAGACCACTGTAAGAACCTTTCTTATTTTTACATCTCAAACGAATTTTCATTCATAACACGCTGCTACCTCCTGTTGTTCTTTGGCTCTGTTTTCTCTAAATGTGTCTGAATTCACATTGAAATTAATTTCTGTAGTTTGGAGGGAAATTCTTTGGTACTGCACGTCCATCTGGGACATTTTTATCTTCAGTTGAGCAGCCAAATATGTAAGAGGGGTGGTTTAAAGTCGTGGAAAATAGTGGGGCTTGGCAGTAGAAGAAGAGACTCAGTTGTAAACAACTGCTGATAAAAGACACAAGGATTCTCTTGGAATTGTTTGTTACCTCCAGACTCACTGAACATTTATAGCTCCTACTCTAGAGCTTCAAATAACAACTGTAGGTAAAAACATAAAACACTTCTAACAGGAAAGGTAAAACATCAGCCTGGGCTTATACAAAAAGGGAAGACTTGGATAGCACATTTATGACATGGTCCCAACCTGAATTACACAAAGTCAGCTGATTTCTGGACAATGCCACCAATTTGTGGTAAATATTTGACTAAATGACTGCATGGAGGGTTTCTGTCATCCATTGTTGTGAACATCCCAGTGCTGATACCTTGTACTCCTACAAAACAATGGAGTTCATTTCAAAATTATTGTTAATATGGCAAAACCCCACGAACAAACAGCAAAATAACTTGTTAAAGAACTCCCTTCCCCGGTTCCATTTTTGTTGGTGCTCACATTTGAGGTATTTTCCTACACAAAATCTTTTCTGGGAAGCTTTAGTATGTTCACAGAGGTGTTTTTCTCTACAAGAGCAATATGGAAGATCTAATTTTTTTCTGATTCTGCTTCCTGACGTGGGTTTTCCATGTGTTCCCTCCTGCAGATGATATGCCTTTGGGAGCAGCTGGCAGGCGGGCTTCCAGCGAGTTCTTGATGTGTGGAGGGTAGGTGTGCTGAGCTTCTTCCAAAAGAAACCTCTTCAAAAATTGATGCTGCAGCTGCAGAGGGAGTTCTGGGCTTTTGGCACTGAGTTGTCATAGCTCTGTGGACTTTCTGAAAGATGAACAAGAATTGAATTTAATATGAGTATCTAAACAGCTGGAATTCAGGAAGTTTTGCTGCCAAGTAGAGTTCCTCTGGTGTGAGGACCTGTCTTTTGACAGTGGGTTTTGTTTTCACAGGCAGTCACCATTAACTATTTCTGGAAGCTCAGGAACTGTACAGAAACCATCCTCAGCCTCTTCTCGAAGTGCTGCCTCTGGTACAGCTAACAGGTGTGTGATGTGGCCTTAGATTCTCTGCTGTTTTATGGGTTTGGCTTTATTTATTTATTTTTTTTTAATTGTGAAACTGGACTAAAATAGCAACCAGACCTCTTTTTTTCCAGGCTCCGTACACTTCTTGCCGTCTCTGGTATATCCCCAAAAGATTTCCTTAAGGAGTTGAGTGCATTCTTTGTTTAAATTTTGAACTGTTTGAAAGCAGAAATTTAGGGACATAACTGACTTGTCTTGTTTGGTGCTGGGAAGCACAGCACAGCCTTCATGTAGTGAATCAAGATGTTGAATGCAGATACATTTTAAGAAGTGGCTGTGAGAGAAGAGGAAGTTTGAAAGCCCAGATTGCTGTGGATTTGTGTCTCGTGGCTGGCTTGGTTTGTCTGGTCACTGGGTGTGGCTTTTGTGCGAGTGATTACTGTGAATTTCATAGTTGTGTCTCACAAGATGCCAAAGTCACATGAAGGAGCTAAACATGTATTGCAGGTTTTCAGTCAGCAGGGCTGGTAATTAGTCCCCTTTCTTCCACATGGCTGTAGGCTTCAGTTTCTGCTGGTTTAAAATAGAACTGATTTTCATCAGCGGTGCCTGAAATCTCTCCTGTGTTATATTGGAAAGAGTAAAGCTTAATTACAGTGTTTAACTACTCACGGAATATCTAAGCAGAATTTGTTCAAGCGATGAGTTTCATGATGTTTTCAGTACAAACAGAAAGAGGATGAGTGGCTAACTGGGGAATAAAGCTATTATGTTGGGTGCATTTTTGGCTTGTGCCAGTGCTAGAGGGCTGCAAGTCAGCATTATTTGTTTAGAAATGCTTGTCACAAGAAAAGTTTGCTACTTTGTGCTGATCTTTGTGCAGTTGGTGAAATCTGCTGACAGGGGCTGTCGATACAGCTTTTAGCCTCATGTTTTATGTTTAAGGGCAGATAATGGGGATGGTTTGCCTGTAGAGATGCATTTGCTCTGAACTGGCCATGTACAATGTAGTATAAATACACTGTTCTTTCCTGTTTTGTGTCAGAATTTTTAGAGTTAGAAGTTTTACGAAACTATGCCACTTGTGTTATCTGTACATTACTAAGAGCTAAATGATCATGTGATTAGAAGCAGGTGCCTACTGTTCACACTCTGTGTTTGTGCTGTAATAGTTTGATTTAATTATTGGCTGAGTTAATTCAGCAACTGCATTTGGGGCTGCTTGGGGCATGGTCTGAAGAAAGCAGTGTGTGTGTCTGGTATTTTACAAGATGCTGGGTTTGGTTTTGGGGTTTGGGTTTTTATTTCCTGACAAATGTTCTTACATTGTTTGTGGGTTGTTTCTTTTAGTTTTTTGGTGTTTTACAAAAGGTTATGCCCCGTGAAACAGTGAATCTTTCTGATTAGCTGATCAAATTGAATTAATTGTGCACATAGTTATGCTGCTTTGTGTTGTGTGTCTTCACAGACAGTCTCCAGCCAGAATGGGCAGATTAGGTCGAGGTGGTTCACTCTCCTGTGGTTCATTACCAGTTTTATTCTCTGGATCTCAGAGAAACGAGATTTGCACGCAGCTCTGCACACATCTGTATTGCATTTTCTCTGACTGGTTACAAACCACATCAGACTGGAGGAAGCCTGGCCAGAGCTCAGCTTTGGGCCCGAGCTGGGGAGCCCTGATGGGGCTGTGCCTCTGCACCCCACTGACACAGCACTGTTAGCTCACAGCTCGAGAGCTTGCCTGGATGTAGCTGCAAGGCTGTGTGAGAGCAGGGAAAGGCATTTTCCACGCTGAGTTCTTTAAAAGTTGAAGTGCCTTCGTGGTCTCCTGAGTGTCACTGCCACAGTTTAAATAACATCTGCTTCCCTCTCCTGGGGGAGAGGCTCCCTGTGCTCCCTGAGTGTGCTGCGTAGTCATGGCAGGTTGCCCACAGCCTTCCTGTGGTTTCCACTTGGGAGTCCTTCTCTTTGCCTGGAAGTTTTGAGGCTTTCTGCTGACTGTGTGCCCACAGTTGACTTTCAAATTACTCTGTGGGATCCAGAAACTGGGTGGCAATAGCAGGACAAATTTATTTTCTTTTGCTAAGGAAGTTCTGTGCATATTAGGAAGTAATATTTCATTCTAAGAGGTAGCAAAGAGAATAGGACAAATACAGTAAAAAACCTCAGATTTCTGTTCAGCTGGAGCCATGCAGTGAGTGCTGTAACTGCCTGTCTTCTAGAGAATTTTTTTCCACATTTCTTCTAAGAATTTGTAATCTTTCTTGAAAGACATGGTCAATAAAGGACCAGATAATAAAGTGATTATCTTCCAAACGGCCCATTTATTTGAAATTCTTTCCGTTGAATTCTGTTTTCCTTTAAAAGTGTTGGTTACTGATTACACGCAGTGGTTGGAGTCCCTTATCAGGAGCCACGCTGAGGCGAGGCAGGTCACTGCCCCTCCAGCTGAACTTGGCCAACCCTGCCGTTGGAATCTGTGCACTAACGTTCAGGTGTGTGGTTCCACTCCTCCTGCCAGGGCTCGGTTATTACGTAACGTGTTTTCCTCCTGCAAGTTCACGGTGTCTCTGGGGATATCTCTGCCCGTGCTTCGGTGGCTTTTGTCCACATTCCAGCCCTGCTCTGGACTTCCTGTCCCTGGCGCGCTGGGTTTTCCTAGAACGCTATTTTCAAGTGTGGTAAACACAGCGGGCGGCTTGGCAGGGAGTCAGAGGGATCTGGAGATCTCAGTGATGTGTGACCAAGGGCTGACTCCTAGCTCCATGTGATCCCAGCCAGTGTAGGGAAGGCAGGGAGTCCTGAACAGGTCCCGATCCTCCTCCGTGCAGCGTTGGAGCTGGGTTAGGACAAGCCGAGATCACAGCGCGCCCAGCGCGAGCAGAAGTTTATCTGCCTGTTTCCTAGATTTTCTCGGAATTCCTACAGTCTGATTCTGAGAGAGAGACCTGCCTACCTGTATTCATCTCCTGTCTCCATCTCCTGTCTCCACACCTTCCAACTTCAGGCACTGTCAGCCTTCCGTGTCCCCCCGCAGTGAGACGGCGCCGATCCCGGTTCCCACCCAGCTACGGAATTACCAGCGCATAGAACAGAACCTCTCTTCCACTGCCAGCCCCGTGTCAAACCCCCACGGATCACCCAGGTGAGGCTGGGCTTCTTAACTCCTTTCTCTTGGGTCTGGTTAAGTGTTTGTACCCTGGCAGATGTCCCTGCTTTCTTGCTGATGTCATTTTTTTTCCACACTAAAGAAACGTTTCAGTGATAACAAATAAAAACCCTTCACAATCTCAAGATTGTTGGATGGGCACTTGAAATGTTTCATGAAAACAAAATGAGCTTCTTTCACTCAAAATGCAACCCAAGAAGGTAAAAAGATGAAGTCTCATTTTTGTACTGCTCTTTGTGTATTGCATGGCATTACATCATGAACTGGAATGTCAGTAATAAGTTATGTTTTGTTTTCACACATGTAGATGAGATGAATGCTTTGTTCTGTAGAATATCAAGGAAACAATTTTTGGCATGCTAATTAACCAGCTTGTCTCATTACAAAGCTCTAGTGAGCCAGGCTTATTCTCTGCCTTGTGGTCTACAGGATCAGACTGGTGAAGGTCAAAGACTCATAAATAGACTACTCAGAACTCTGGAGATCTTTACAAAAACAAAACCCAGGGTTTCTTGCATGTTTTTACCAGGATTTGATTATAATTGCTACATTCAGGGAAATGCCTTTCCCTTAAATAATCTGGTTTTAGTTATCTGAGCTGTGTATCAGACCCAATATGAAAACTTTCTCAGAATCTTTGCTGATTAAAAAATGGACATTTACAATAATGTGTGGTTGTGAAATAAAAAATTTGATGATCCAAGTTGTTTGAAGATTAGGGTGTACTAAGGGAAACCTGTTTTAATGTTCTCCAGTTAACAGACTATTATGGCATTGAAAGTTTAAAAGTCTGTGGCAACAAAGGGAATTAAATCTTTATTATTGTCAGTATGAAAAGCTTCACTTAAGTTCTTAGCTTTCTCTTGAAACACCAGTATTTCCTTAAACTGATCAGACTCCTCAGGGGGGATTCTGAAGCTTATCTCAAGGAACCACAGCACGTGTGACCATTCTTTTACCTTGCCAGAGCTGGAGTTGTGAGACGCTCCAACACCAGCCCAATGGGTTTCATGAAGATGGGCTCGTGCTCTCCAGTGCCAGCTGACACTGCCCAGGGCGTCGGGCGCAGGTTGTCCACAGGGTCTTCCAGACCATATTCTCCTTCACCACTAGGTAAGCACAGAAATGCTTAGCAATTAGTAGAGCTTTATCTGGAGCAGTCATTCAGAACTCTAATTCTGGCTTGAAATTAATCTTAAACCACAACCTGCCCAGCTCGGTCACGTGTGCAGAAATAATTGCTGTTAAACGGCTCACAGAAGTAAACTAACTAGATTTTCACTTGCTTTGTCTGTGTTTGTAAGTGAAGTATAAAGTGTAAATCCACATTTTGGTTTTGTTTGCATAGTTGGAACCATACCTGAGCAGCTCGGGCACTGTTGTTGTGGACAACTCCAAGGACATGAATCAAGGAGTAGGAACTTCTCAGGTGAGTAACTTTGGACAATGCAATCAGCATTATTTTGATAGAGCTTCTAGAGCATTTTGTGAAGGGGAGGAGAGCCAACACACATTAGAATGGGTTAATAGGAGACACTGAGTTTTTGTGGCAAAAAAAATTTGTGGCCTGGGTGACACCTTTGCCCAGAGCTAATTCCCTACACAGTAAGACAGCAACCAAAATTTCTTATTCTCAAGATGAAAAAACAACTCTGATGAAGGCTGTCTTTAAAGAGGGATGGTTTATAATGAATGGTAGTACCGTGCTTCTCAGAATCTGGTTTTGATAGACCAGCTCTGTCATGCCAGTTCTCAGAAAAGGGAGGCAGAGCTGCCAGTGTACAGCGTGCAACACGTTTTCCTCATTCCCTTGGGAAATCAGCTGGGATCTGATGTTACCGTTGCTAAGCAGTCAGCAAGCTTTGCAAGTCATAAATTATGATGGCATGCCAGCAGGGAAAAAAAAAAAGATCAGGAAGAAACAGGACTTGAAGGTGTTCTGAGACTGTTAAAGATGGAATTGCACTGTAATGCCAGAAGGATTGGGTATAATAATATGCAATTCAGCAACTTGTTCTTCTGCTCTGTGCACATTTTGGGTGCATTTTCTTCTCTAAACTGCTAGTTACACTTTTTATTTTGACTTTCTAAGATGTGGTGTTGAAACTGCATTGTGAGGTTTTCCCCTATTTAAACACTTTTCCAAAACCATCTGGAGATGATAAGAGCCTTCATTTCTTGGAGTAGCCATGTCTGGGAATGGTTTCATCCATATGAAATAAGTTCAATGGTGTGTCTCAAGAATTGCCTTTCTAATTGCTGTGCCATTGGCTGGTTCAACAAAAGGAACGAGTGAATCCTTAGATTTGAAGTAGTCTCTTAAAAAGTGAAAAAGGGTGTGTGTGAAGAGAATACAAAGCACTGGGTTTGCTTTTCTTGTTGCAACTTTTCTTTGGATAGGATTTTGTCAGGCTGTTGATTTAGTGCCTTTTGCCAGTATCAAACTGACTTGTAACACACCACTGCACTGTTTTTATGGCTGGCAGGGATTTTAATGTTTCATTTCTTCGTATTTCTGCATTCTTTTTCTACTTGGCTTCACTTCTTAATTTGAAATGACTGCAGTGGTATTTCTGTTTGTACAATACCACAAATTGCAGCAAGTCTGGTTCTCAGCATTTAAGTGGGTATGGGAAGCAGTTTTTTGCTTTGGGTGAGGTGAGGTCATCTGAGCTGAGATTTTTCTGAGGACTGAAGATGTCTTTCGTAATGTGGCTTCTGAACTAATTGAGCTGTTCTTGCTGCCAGTGGCAGCAGAGGACACACTTTTAATTCAGGAGCCTCCCCTGGGGTGGCAACAACCCTGGAACAGTAACCAGTGAGATTTCAGACTGATTCTAAAAGGACAGGTGAGGACTTTCAGTGCTGTGAGACAGACAAGCAGAGGGATTTCAGGCAAGCAAATTCTTGGCTGGAAAGTTAATGAGAAATAGACTTGATCCCTCTGCTAGAGCTGCAGGCAGACAGGCTGCTCTGAAACATACCGCTTAATGGAGTGGAATGAAATCAAGATGAAATAGCTCATATTCAAAATCCAACTAGCAAAAACACGGGCTTAAGAAGGCTGAAAGATGTGTTGGAACAGCTGGGCACTTTACTGAGCAAACTGCAAGAAGTTTGTGGTGATTTTTCTGAGCAGACATTTATGAAATGAAGCCGATCTCAGAAGATTTTCGTGGCCAGTTTTTATAAACCTTTTCCAGTTGCATGGTTCATTTTCAGTTTTTCCCTCCTTCTTTTTTTTTAAAAAACATGAGTGAAGCTGTCACTTCAGTGTCAGTTCTTGGAGGTTACAGACAGGCATTTTCTCTGGGAAGCTGTGACCATGAAGCTGAAGTCTGATGTACTGTTTGTAGCTTTGCACAGTTCCCTATCGTGAGGCATAAAAACATACACCAGGAACAGAACATTTCATCAAATTTCAGGCCTAATTTTGAAAGAGGAAGGGCATCTTTGAGTAGGTGAGGTGTTTATAAGAGATATTTCCCCAAATCCCTCTGTTTAAATAACAATTTAGAGCTCTCCCATCTGCTTTAGGAGAAACTTTGCACTCGTACCTAAGTGTGGACTTCCTCTGTCAGCTTTTGAAAAAAGATTCCGTCTGACAGACTAAAAAGTAAACGACTGCTCAAAGTAATATCCCCAAACTGTTCCATCGGAATAATTTGGTTCTTTTTAGTACCTAGTTTCCTTGCAGGAGCATGAGCTGCCTTTGTGTCTGCAGATGAAGTCACTACACACAAAACAAGTCATTAACATGCGATGTCGCATTCACGCTCTTGTTTGCAAGAATATAATTCCAGGCCTTGAGAACCTCTATTCAGCTTGGAATTTCAGTGCTGGTTATGCCATTCCTGCTGAATCCAACCACTTTATTTGTCTTGGTGCAGGTTGCCAGATGTACTGCAGCTGCCAGGACAGCTGTCAGCTTGAAATTGTGCCTATTTGGCAGCTTGGAGGTCTGATCAGTGTGGTGTAGCAATAGTCCAAATAATCCATGGGCTAATTCCGTTCTCTTTGCTATCTAGTGAGCTAATGATCAAACACATCTCAGTATTTGCAGTTGAATGTTGTTCCCTGGAATTTTGGGCTCCATCAGTACACTTTCCAAGCACTGCAAGTAGAATTTTACCTTATTGTTTGTCTTGTCCACAGGTTCTCCTATACCACCATCTCAATCTCCACAGTCACTTTTAATGGGAGCAAGGTTGCAGAGTGCTCCTACTCTCACAGATATCTACCAAAACAAGCAGAAGCTCAGAAAGCAGCACTCAGACCCAGTTTGCCCATCCTATGCTGGGTATGGATACAGCCATTCTCCACAGCCAAGCAGGCCAGGTAGCCTGGGAACATCACCTACCAAGCACATGGGATCCTCACCCAGGAGCTCAGACTGGCTCTTCAAAACCCCACTACCAACAATCATCGGCTCTCCCACTAAGGTTTGTTAAATTTGCAATTCTCAGTAACACAGTGCCCGAAACCAAGAGTATTTTGGGGTTCTAACCTTGGGGTTTTTGCGTGTTCTTGATTCTTAAAGGCAACAGCTCCTTTCAAAATACCGAAAACTCAAGCATCCTCCAACTTGCTGGCCCTGGCGAATCGCCAGGGCTTGGCCGAAACCCCGCTGCAGCCTAAAGATATCACTGACCCGAGGGACTTCACACACTTCCACTCCAGCCAGGCAGCTGACAAACAGGCAGGAGAACAGCACAGCAAAACCACCTTTGGCAGGTAGGCACTGCAGGGTTCGTAACCCATCCCTTGGGGGAGGCAGCTGGGCAGCAGAACTGCACACAGCACCTGTGGGAGGGCGAGCGAGCTGTGAGGGGATGCTGAGGTTTGGTGTGTGCAACAGAAACATTTTGTACCGGCTATAAATACAGCAGAGACTTCCTGGAGCACTTCGTGTTGCTGTCTAGTTCCCTTTTGTTTTGATTAGCTGAATCTGGAATTTCGTTGCCTCTGTAAAGCTTGTTCAGTTTCTGCTTGGAAATCTGTGTGACAAAATTTGCAATATAAATTTTTTAAGAGAAAAAGGTCTCTTTATTTTTACGGTTTGCTCTATTTTAGTAGATCCATGCTAACGAGCAAGATTTCAATACTTTCTCTATTTTTGTTGAAAAATTCTCTGTAGTAAATACCAAGAACCTTAGTCATCCTTAGTTGCAAGTTGGATGATATTCCTGAATAACTTTTTTTGGGGGAATTCTTGTGTTTTCCTGTCCAGGTCTGTTAGTACTGGGAAGCTGTCAGATCAACAGGTGAAGACCACCCTCGGGGGCCAGTTATACCAAGGCAGTACAGACAGCCTCAACACAGAGAGGCCAATGGATACAGGTCAGGATCAGAGTGATACATCCAAGCTGTCTCTGCATGCCTGGGTTTTTATGGAATGCCAGCTGGATCACAGTTCTGCTTCCAGCTTCGATAATTGGTTCTGACAATTTTTAGCCTCAGCACAGAAGGCTTTTTTTAATGTTTAAGGGGATCTGTTCCATTTCTTTAGCATAGCTTTAAAAATAACCGAGGCAGGAAAATACTTATTTCTGTGCTAAACACAGAAATATCTTGACTGCCTGTGCTGGCTGGAGGGGTTTGGGATTTTCTGGTTTGGTTTTATTTTTAATTCAGCGTTTGTGGCTTTTCATTTCCTAATTCCACCTTGATTTTATATGAAAGCCAGTTTACTTAATTCTGGGTGGTTGGAGGTTTGTTTCTCCTCCTCCCTGAGCTTGTCCCTTGCCACCAGAAGTTCTCCCTCCTGAGCAGGTGGAAGGAGTTCTGCAGACAGAGCTGGTTTTTAGCCTCCAGACCTGTCATGATCTGCCTTAAGAATTTTTCTGTTGTATCTTTTGCTGCAAAACTGACGTCTTCGGGCTCTCAGGGGAGTCTCTGTTGCTCTTCTCTGGCTGAGAGTAGAACACTGAGATATTGAAAGTAAAAAGATATGTTCAGCTGCACCTTGACTGTTTGTGTCTCACCAAGACTGTCCACTCAGCTTGTTTTATTTCCTGTCAGAACCTCTAACTAGTCCAGGGCTTGGATCTGCATCAAAGCACGTTGTGGTGCAGTGCTCCAGTTTGCTGCATATAATTACTTCTTGGTGTGGTTCTATGGAATAGGGACTAACTTGCTGAAATGTTCTCTCCCAGCTCCAGCAGGAGCCTATGGAATTGCAATGGCAACTCCATCCATGGGAAGCGGGGCGAGTTCTCAGGCGGTCATGTTCACTGTGGGGTCCCCTCCAAGCAGTGCCACCCCTCCTACCTGCACCCACATGGTCCTCAGAACAAGAACCACCTCGGGTAAGACTTTGCTGGCAGTTGCGTGGACATTTCTCAAAGGCGGCACTGGGGCTTGTCCACTTCTTGGGCCAGTAGCCTGATTGCTGCCTTGCACAGGGCCTACGGTAAAAGCACTCTGGAAAGCAGAGATGAATATCAGATGGTATCTGCCATTTCCCTCCTAAAGAGGGTCAGAGGCACAGATTTACAATCCAGCAGTGAGTAACCTCCTGTGTACACAGCTTTACTCCCTCACTGGGAGTATGATCTCTATGACAGAGGTGGAGAGGAAAAGTCAGAATTCTGATTTTTGCCTGCTGCTGTGCATTGTCCCAGAAACAGCACACCAAGGGTGGGAGCTGCCTGCCTTTTGGAATGTGTCAGCTGTGCTGCCAGATATCAAAGACCTCAAGGTTAAGGGCTTTGGGTGAGCAGTGTGAACCACAGCACAACCTGAAGTCCTTGTCAGGCACGGATCCCAGAATCTGTTAGGAATTGTCACTGTTGTTCCAGCACAGCCTTTGCACTCTGTGCAGAGCCGTGCAGGGAGCACTGAGGAGAGCCTTCCATGGGGGACTCTGTGCTGGCTCCTCATGTGTCACTTGCTGTCACCCACAGCCCCGGTGCTGAATCAGACTGAATGTGTGTGTTATTTTTCTTGTAGTTGGATCAAACAGTTCTGGAGGGTCTCTCTGCTCCACTAGTGGCCGTGTTTATATGGGCTCTCCTCCTGGTATTTACATGGGCTCCTCTCCTCCGGGGGCCGAGGCGGCTCCGAGTCTGAAGTACATCCCTTATGGTACTTCCCCTCCCAGCCTAGAGGGCTTTATCACTTTTGAAGCTCCTGAATTGCCTGAGGAAACTTTAATGGAGGTATAGAAACAATCATTTCATGTTTTCTAATGTGTGATGTTGCTGGAACAGAGCTGGTAAAACCAGGGCTGCTCCGTGTGCTTTGTAGTTTCCTCTGTGCTGTCTCACGTGTTGTTGGGGTTTTTTTTTTCGTTTAAGATCTTGAAAATATTCCTGTATCAGTAGTTGCCAGTTTCTCTTTGGTAGTTATTGCTGGAATTTCATATATTTGAATAGGTAACCAAAGGAACATGACTGTTTTTGTCCACCAGAGCCTCGCAGAGAGGCCTCTGTTTAATGCCAAGTCTCTGGGTGTGGGTGCTGACAGTAACAAAGCCCCTCTGGGCATTTCATTGCTTCTTCACAGTCAGGGAATGACGTTAAATCCTACTTGTGGGAAGAGTGTCCTATATTTTTTAAAACGTGTGGGGGAGTGGCACTTTAAAAACACAAATTGGGGTGGTCTTTCACCAGAACGCTATTCTTGGAGTGTACATTTCTGAAGACAGATTGCTGTTCTGTTTTCTTATTCACATTTTGCTGGAAGGTGTTTGGGTCCCTACCGAATCTCTCTTATAACAGGAATGCTTACCAGTACACTGTATTCTTCCCACAGATAGAGTTTAAAATGTATTTAGACCTGTATTATTAATGAAACTATTACAAATATTGCTAAGATATGTTTGATTCCTTTTGAAGGCTTCTTTTTGGGGAGAAAATGTGCATGTGCAGTGTGTGTTTTACTGACAGAGAAGCAGTGAGCTGTTCGCTCCAATTGAAGCTGTTTAGTCTAAAGTGTAAACTTTGGACTTTTAACACAATTTAATTCTAGAGCTAAGTGTGAATTAGAGTGAAGCAGATCAGTTCTTTTGTAGGTATTAAGTCTATTACATAATAAAAGCCAAATGTTCCTCCTGGCTCCTCACACAAGTGCCAAGCATACTTTTGTGTTGCTGATAATACAATAAGTAATTTGTCCCACTTGTGATTCCTTTAGTTCCTCAGGCTTCAACATAGCACTCCATGCACCAATTCCTTTGGCTTTGTTGAAAGACTCTTAAGTATAAGCTACAATCTCTTGAATTCATTAACAAAGAGAGAACAAGTTCAGATCTGTTGGGGCCCATTTGGTTCTGTCATCCCTAATGCTGCCTCTACCACAATGTGATTTCTGCACAGGACTGACATGCCAAGAAATCCTTAAGTGATTAACAAGAGTTTTAAACGTGGCCAATGGCTCAGAGTGGTTAAATTGCTGTCATCTTTCCCTCTGACAGAGAGAGCACACAGACACACTGCGTCACCTAAACATGATGCTGACGTTTACAGAGTGTGTTCTGGATCTGACAGCAGTGAGAGGAGGAAACCCAGACCTGTGCACTTCTGCTGTGTCACTGTACCAAATCCAGGAGAGCATAGTTGTGGATCAGATCAGCCAGCTCAGCAAAGAATGGGGGTGAGTATGCAGTCCAATAGGAGAATTAGTGAAGATTCAACACATCAAAAACGTGTTAAAACTCTGCCCTTTTTGCTGGGAGTGATTGTTTCCCTGTAGAGAGTCTTTATAGGAATGGTTTTTTTAACAACTGAAGACAGATCAGGAAGAGCAAAGACAAAAGATTCTTTTCTGGTCTGCCACTTTTCTGGGGAAAGTGGTGAGGAGTTCAGGTGTGAGGAGTTCAGGTGTGAGGTGCAGCAGTGCATTTCTGAGCATGGGAATTTGTGTACCAGCTTCTGGCAGATCTGAGCCCTCATCCCTTCCTGTTGACTGAAGCACTGAGGTGGAGGTTGGGAGGGGAGAAGGAGGGTCCAAATTTGGTTTCACTGAAAAAAAAAAACCAGTCAGCCCTAATACAAAATCAAAAGCAAGGAGAAATATGAGAAATTTGAAGTGGTGGGAGAGGGTTCTACTTCCTGCCTCCTTCCTGAAATAATAATAATTTAAAAAAGCCAACAGAAAAACCCTGCAAAGTGTTTGCTTTTCACAAGTGAGAATTCTAGCGGCATAGGAAGTGAAAAGTACACCCAGTCACTTGTGGTGAGACGTTGACCTCGGGCAGAGAGTCCCCACAAATAAGTGCTCCTTTTTAAAATGTCTGCATTTAAAGCAGTTTGTCTTTGCTGCTGCAGCTCCTAAATGAGCAGATGTCCCCTCACCCCGTGACAGAGTGTTTGTGAAGGGAGGGGAGGGGTGGAGCTGCATTTTAAACATCTGTCTTCCTTTTCTGCTGTTGTTGGATCCCGTGGGGTGTTGTGATTAAAAAGTGATGTCTGCCCCTGGCTTGAATGCGTTCAAGAAAGGTATTTTAATGCATAAATTAATTTTTTTTCCCCTCTTCTCCCTAGACAAGTGGAGCAGCTGGTGTTGTATATGAAAGCTGCCCAGTTACTGGCATCTTCCCTGCATCTTGCCAAAGCACAGGTGAAATCTGGGAAACTGAACCCATCCACTGCTGTTAAGCAAGGTAGATGCAACATCATCTAATTTGCTTTGCTTGTGAATTTTCTCTGCTGATACATCACTCAGAAAGTTTAAGTTGGCAACATTTGTTTTGTTTTGCTTCTCTACAGGAGAACTGTAGATACGTACAGTTGCACAATTCTGATAGTAAACAGCCAGAAGCAGTTAGGAAATGGGTATTTATTAACTTGAAATGGAAATTATTTGATAGATACTCAAGTCATAGAAGTGGTGGAGTAAATAAACACTGAAAGCACAAGTTTAAACAAGTTTACTTTGGTGGTGGCTGGGCAAAGCTGAACTTAGGCTGAGTTGTTGTTTGAGTTTTGTTCGTTTTGAAGGGGGTTTTTTAGTATTTCTTCATACTTTTCTCCCAGTTGTGAAAAGCCTCAACGAGAGATACAAATTCTGTATTGGAATGTGCAAAAAATTGACAGAAAAGTTGAATCGTTTCTTTTCGGACAAGCAAAGGTTCATTGATGAAATCAACAGTGTAACTGCAGAGAAACTCATCTACAGCTGTGCTGTGGAAATGGTAAGTCCCTCCTTTTCCCAGAACTGTAGGAATTGCTGCCTTCTCTCACATACCTCTTCTACATAACCAGAAAACAGAATTGATATTTTCAGTGACCACGCAGGAAACGTAACTGCTTTAGTGATGAGAGGGAATTCTTTGTGTCACACAAAAGATTCTGGCAAATGTTGTGCTTAACCCTGATAATGGTGTTGTTGTGCACCATTAATTTGTTTCCTTACAAGAGAAAGCAGGTGTAAAAATGAGCATGGAAACGCAGAAGGTCAAAAAGTGCTTTTATAGATTTTTTTTGTGCAGAATATTCTCAGTTACCTCAGTGTCCTCTCAGAATCAGAATGGTCTGGAAGGGACCTTAAAGATCATCTAGTTCCACCTTCATTCTGTTGTCTTAGTTACAACAACACATCAGCTAAATTAAAGCTGAAAAGTAGTTTCTGAATGAGACTTTCAGGTGATTAATTCTGAATTTTTCATTTTGCTACTTGCCTAACGGAGTTTCTGAAACTGAATGTCCTGACTGATTGCAGGTGCAGTCAGCAGCTCTGGATGAGATGTTCCAGCAAACTGAAGATATCACATATCGATACCACAAGGCAGCCCTGCTGCTGGAAGGACTGACTAAAATCCTGCAAGACCCTGCAGATATAGAAAACGTACACAAGTGTAAGTTCAGCTGAATAACAAAAATGATGTGGGATTAACACACTGTGTAAAATAACTCTGGTCATCACCTGTCCTGTGCCTCTCTCTGCAGATAAATCCAGCATCGAGCGAAGGCTTTCTGCACTCTGCTACAGCACAGTGGCTGTGTATGAGCAGTAGGAATATCCTGAGGACCAGATGGTGTGAACATAAGGGACCACATCAGTGATACTGCACTTTTTTCACTACAGCTTAATTGTTGTCCTTGTTCTGCCCCACGTGGAAGATGATTCTTACATTTCTGTGGTGACTACCAAAGAAACAGCAGCATATTCAAAGAGGAGAAATTCCAAAAGTACACTTGCCTTACCGATCCAGCAGCTCTTTTTCCTTCCTAGCAACAGAATTTAAAAGAATCTCTCTTCACATTTCAAACTGATCCTTGTACGTGTGCTTTGAACTTGAATGATCAGGGTTTGTTTTCTTCCCCTCGTGAGGTTTTTGGAGAGCGGATCCTTCTGCATCAGGTACAAAAGAGACATTTCCCTCAGAAGATTCCCTCAAGAGTTTTTAAGTTGTTCAGTAAAATGTGGCTGAGTGAATTTGGGAAACCCTAACCATGTGCAAGTGCTGCTTGAAGCTTTTTGGGGCTCAGCTGCCTTGTCTGGGAGCTCACCTGTCGTACACATGGCTCAGGTTGTCATATGAAGGGATGGCAAACACGCTCTTACCCCGGGGGAAAAGTGGGGATGGAAGAAATTCTCTCCATCTGTGCAAAATCCCCAGGGGGTTTTCAGCTGATGTGGATACAATTTGATGATCTTCTTCCAAAATATTTTGTTTTGCACTAATTTACTAAAGCAACTGTATATTCATTTTTGAAGAACTATATTAAAAAAAAAAAATCTAGAGAAAGAAGGCACAATGGACTTGGCTGAATTTCATTTCAGTGTACATAAAATTCTTTTCAGAATTTCAAATGTAGCTTCTAGAAGACTTTCAAACAAACTGTGTAAAAACTTGTATTCATGTGAACCTTTGCATTTTATACCTATTTGTCTAATACTTGAGTAACTACTGCTCTGGACTTTCTCAGTAATAGCAATGTTGAGTTGCTGGTTGTTTGCTTTTTCTAGAGATTTGGTTGCATCTTTTGTTGTGCATGCAATACGTGCATTAATGCCTGCAGTCTTTAGGGGTGTAATGACAGTTCTCTGTAGTTTGTTTCTTGGGCAGTATTACAATAAAATACTGTAAACTGAAAGGTTCTGCAAGGAACCATGCAAAAAAAAAAGTTTAAAAAAAAAAACAAACAAAAAACCAGAAAACAATGTTGTGGTTTGAGATGCTGATGAAATGATGTAGAATCTCTACATATAGAGTGTGTGAAAAATCAGGATTATTTTGTGTGCATTTTGGGGGAGAGGTGGGAAGCTTCATTTAGCCTTATAGGCGTTGTCATTTCAAGCATCCCATGAGATCATCAGGACAGCGATTTGCAAAGTATTTAGGCAGATCAGCTTCTCTGGAAATGGTTCCTATACTTTATTTTTGGGACTTTTTTGTTACTCAACTGCTTGAATACTTGAATAAACCATTCTCCAGGACAAAATCATTTTAATCCTCTTAAACACAGTGGTCTGAACTATTTGACAAAGTTGTACAGGGCTTACACATCAAAATATTGTTTCAGTGTTGGGATAACCATGTGTTTCCTTTACTTTGACAGAGTAATGTACTTTTTACCTTATTTATCTGTATGAAATTCCAACAGTTAATTTGAAAGTGTTTGTTTATATAATGTTTGTATTTTTAGGTCTTTAATACGGTGTTTCTACCTCTCCTTTGTAATTGCATGCATTATTCTTGGAACTAGGTAATAACTCACTGAACTGTTGCGTAATAGCCTTTTTATTATGGCCTGTATAAATGTATATTAAGGTAAAAATAAATACTGACACTAGGAGTGTTTCTATGGTACAACTGAGTTTCTGTGTCTCTGTGACCAGAGGTGTTAAATTTAGGGAAAAAAAAAATCTCTGCTTGGCTGGGTAAAGAATTTGCTGAATGTTCCCCTTAGCAGCTGGACCTGCCACCAGGGCAGGATGGGGCAGCATCCTTGAGTTTATCATCTCTGGACAGCTCTGGCACAAAGTGTCCTTGAGTTTGTTTTTCCCTGGTTTTAGGGAGACAATTTACCCTGCTTCTTTTTTTTTTTTCTTTCCTTTTTGTTTTGGTTTTTTTTTAAACTTGGATTGGAAAACGAAAATGCTCAGTAGGATCCTGGGTAACAGCTGTATGATCTCTCAACAAGGTGCTTATTTGTTGCCTCTAGCAAAGAGGAGCTGTCTGAGCTGCCAGAACAGCGTATACAGAGCTAATTGACAAAAGCTGGCAGGAAGTTACGATTTCTATCCAAAGTTTACCAAAAAATGGGCTTTGTTCACCTTGCAGCTCACACCCTCTGCCCAGCTGAGGTGTGCTGTGGCAGCTGCTGCGTGGCTGTTGTATTTTTCAGTTGTACTATCAAATTTTCCCCCATTTATTATTAAAATACCCTCCACTTGTGAGTGGCGCGTGAAGAGGATGAGGAAGGAGTGAGCTGGGAATGCTAATGATATGTCTGAGCCCGAATCTAGGAACAAAGCAACAGCCTTAATGCACGAGTCTAGGAGATAGGCTGCTTTTCTCAGGAACTCACTGCGTTTTGTTGGTTTTCTTTCTTTCCTTTCAGGATTCAAGCTCGTTCTCCTTCCCCTCTTGCCAGCAAGGCTACAGCTGCACAAACAGGAGGAGAAGAAAAGGGCTATTCTTGCTGGCTGTTTTCAGGAGGAGGAGACCAGTGTTCATGGCCTGTCTTTCTGCATAAACTCATCCCACAAAGATCCTGAAGCTGTCCTCTGTCTTTGGCTCTCTGTGCTGAACAGCAGGTGCTTGTTTTTACCAAATAGTTTTTTTTTTTTTTCTCCCTGGCCTTTGAAAGATAGAATGTGAAAGGAGAGATTTGATGTGCTTCTTCTAGCTCAGCTCTCCAGCATCTCCTCGAGTGTTCTGCACTTGCTCCGCTCTGTCCATAGTGCAAAATGTCAGCTGAGGAATCTGAACCACATTTTGATTGTGACATTTGCTGCTTTTTACAAGCGAGAAGTTGAACACTCAGCCTTTCCCTGACACAGGAGGAAATCCAGGTAATTTAACTTGCAACTAAGGTGCTACAAGTTATTCCAAGTAGCATTTTGAGGGGTGAGTTGTGCCTGGGACTCCCTGGGTTTTGCATAGTTCTTGCTATTACCTTGTACAGCTACATCAAGTTATTACCACATCAGCTCAGGGTTCAGAGGCAATAACTTGTGCTTCACCCATGTCACAGTGCTGTGCCCAGCTACACCAAAAAGGGAAATTTGCATTTCATCTGGAGCAGGGAAAGCTGGATCCTGCTGCTTCCAAAGCTTGTTGAGGCTTTGAAATTCAGATATGCTGGCTCCGTGACCTGACTTGTGACCCACCTCCTTTTTGATTCCTGCTTCCTCTCCTATTCCGGGGGTTTTTCTTAATTTAAATTTTGATCCTTTGACTTTTTTGTCTTCTCTGAGCTCTGCATGCTACTACTACCTTTTTTGACTGTCCAGGATGCCCTTTCAAGTCTTTAAGCAAATCTCTTTTTATCCTGAACTTCCCCATCTGACCTGAGCTACAGCTCTGGCTGTGGCTTTTTCCAGAGTGCCCCCACAGCTCCTCCTTTCTGCAGAGGAGTGAAGTCTATCAGGGTAACCCCTCTGCTGAGGTCTCCAAGTCAGCTGGAGCCCAGCTGAAGGAAGCCTTGGCACTGCTCCTCTGGACAAACACCTTTTCAATAGGCTTTTGTGCACGGCAGGCTCCCCCCTCCTCGCTGCCTGAAAGCCAACCGAGTGCCAGTGGGGCTGTTGAGTCTTGTTGCAGTCCTTGTGCCAATCATTCCCATTGTTTCTTTGTGTCCCTTTCACATTTTCCATGGCCTGAACTCTGGCGACAACGCAGCCCACAGACCCGGGCTCTGTGTGACACAGTATCTCCTTCTTGCGAATGTGAGATCAGCCACAGCTTCCAAAACAAGTGATGCCATAAATGAACTGAGCTGCATTGATTCCTGTAGGTTCCTTAAAACCTCTCCCTGTTGTTCATCTCCTGAACCCGCTTTTATGGTCGAGTGCTGTTTGGGTTTTGTATCTGCCCCATCTGGTGCCACTGGCTGGGTTGTGTGACTTCCAGAAAACACTTGGAGCCCGAGACTAGGCAGACATTTAAGCAGAGATTGAGGATTGCAGCTGAAAACTTGAAGGTGTTTGAGTGTGGTGTGCGAGCTAAAAGGACATTTATTGATTAGCTGTGTTACTTGGTGGACTCTTGAAACCAAATACTGCACAGTTTATCTTCCAAACCAAAGTCCTCCTTCCCCAGGCTCTGCTGGATGGTTTTGGAAGCAGGGTAAGGATCAGCACAAAGGGCTGCTCCCCAGGGCAGGGCAGGAGCCTATCTCATTGCTGTTAATTGATTCTAAGAGGGGAGTGAGGGCTACAAGGAATGAGGGGAGAGGGGATCCCATCTCCAGCTCAGCTTCTCAATAAAACACCTCTTGCTGCTGTAACTACACATTGGAGCCCCACCACCACTGCTCACCTCCCCATTTCTCTGGAGTTCCGTTGCTTTCCTATAAATAGCTCCCTTTATTGTTTCTTAGTGATTGAATTAAAATAGGGAACACTGCCAGCTCCCAGGCGTGGGGAGCACGGGGTATTCCTCTGTCTCACTCGGGATCCCACACTTCCCTGAAATCCACGTGTCTCACCCAGCTGAGACTCCGCAACGCTAAAAACGCCCTCAGCCTTGTTTCCTGTCCCTGAGGGGCCAAAAGATGTCCCTGACGAGGACCAAAAGGGACTGTTTCCCAGGATGCTGCCTCATTTCTGCGGAGGTTATCCCTGCTGCCCACCGGGAAAACTGGGAGCCGCGACATTTGCTTCCAGTGCGTGCTGCCAAGTACAAGCAGCACTGTTGTGACATGAAAACCCTCTGGGCTGATGGGGGAGAATTCTACAAGCTCTGGAGAATCCATCCACCCCCCTGCTCCTGCTGGCATCCTGGGTGGGTGCACTGCAGCATCGTTTCCCCAGGCACCATCTAATGCTCCATGCTGAGGGCTGAGACTTTTCCTCTGATGGCAGTAGCATTAATTCCTTATCCTGCTGCCCTCGGGACTGCACAGAGCTCCACCCCGCCGTGCCTACAAGGATGCTGACAGGATAACGGGGAGTATTTGCATCCTGTGAGGAACATTCCTACTTCTACCCATGTTTTCTTCAACGCCAACCCAGCTTCTTTCCATACACCACCTGGAAGGGCCCTGTCAAGCCCAGCCTGTTTTTCCTTCCCATGTTGCCTCCCACATGCAAGTTTTAGCAGCTGCTCGTGTCCTTCTTCTCCACAGTGGGGTGTTTACCGCTGAAACTGGTGCAACAGCTTGTGAAATGTTCCTCCTGAGCCATTGCAGTGAAGCCAACTGACCACAGAAGCCAACCTTGGTGTTTGGGGGCAGGAATTGCGGTTCAGCACAATCTGAAGCCAAAGGGCACTCCCAGCTTCGGGGGGCCGCGTTGATGTGGGGAAATGGGACTAAACTTTGCAGGAGAAGGGGTGCTCTATGCCAGGAGCCCCCATCACCTGGGCAGGTGCCAGCCCTGTGTGTCACGGAGGTGTGGTGGGCACGGATTTAGTGGGGTACAGCTCCAGCTGAGGAGCTTTAGCAGTAAAAGGCCTGGGTAAATCGTGTCACGAAAGGCAGCGTGTAACCACCTGCGTGCAATTTTTAAATAACCCCCGTGCCTTCCTTACAACAAGTTGTGGCATGTCTATTTTTAACCGGAATGTGCCCAGCCTTGCCTGAGCTCCTTTCTCTGCTTTTTTTTTTTTTTTTTTTTTTTTTTTTTTTTTTTTTTTTTTTTTCTNGAGCAGACCTTCTCTCTTTTTTGTTTTTTTTTTTTTTTTTTTTTTTTTTTTTTTTTTTTTTTTTTTTGGCTCGTTTCCCACGCCAGGACTGTATCAAGGTTAATTCGATCGTCCTGCTGGGCGTTTCCTGCCTCCCCCAAAGCAGCACCTGCACCGCTTTCCTCGCCCTCCGTGGCCGGAGGTGGCTGGCAGGGCAGGGCCGGGCAGGGCCGGGCCATGCAGCGGTGCCGCTGTCCCGTTCGTTCCCCGCTCCCTGCCCCGATAAGGCTCCGCAGGGACTCTGCCCTCCGTCCGCAGAGCGGCCCTCCCCCGGCAGCGTTTCACAACCGGCCCGGCAGTGCCAGACCCGCTGCCACCCCCGGAGCCCACGGAGGACTGCGGCAGCCTCGCCGTGCAGCGAGCCCGGCAGGAGCATCCCCGACGGCGGCACTCAAGGTACCGGCGGTAACCCCGCTCCCGGGGGCGGCCGTGGGGACAAGTCCTTCACCCCGCTCTGCTCTTCTTTCCCCTCCTTCTCCTCTCTCACACCGAGACCCCCGGGGGTAAGGGGGGGGAGTAGCAGCCCCGCGGCCTCGCCCGTTCCGCTTCCGTCATGTGAGCGGAAAGAGGAAGCGGCTGCGGCGGCGGCGACCCCGGTGGGCGGCGGGGCCGCGGGGGCGGAGGGGCCCGCCCGGGGGCGGAGGACACCGGCCGGGGGGAGAGCCACGGTATCGCAACCACCGTGTCGCAACCGCTGCCACGGTTGTCGCCTCAGCCCCCGGTGTCGCTCGGGGGGTC
>VXAZ01007802.1:1142965-1171659 GCA_013399875.1 Gymnorhina tibicen
CGGTCGGGGGGCCCCCGGGGTTCCTGGGGGGGTGGGGGGGGGGGGACGTCCCCATCCCGCCGTGTCCTCGCCGGCTGTCGCTCGGTACCGCGGTGCGCGCACGGGCCCCGAGCTCCGCCCCGCCGGGAGCAGCCCCCGGGTCCCTCGGTGCCATCCCCGCGCTCCCACCAACGCCCTGCGCTGCTTTTCAAACTTTTCTTAACTCGGGAATTACGTAAGGATCCAGGGAGATGCGGCAGAACTGGGGACAAACGGCGGCGTGTTCGCTCCCCGGGGATGGGGCGGGGGGTGCGGCCGGAGGGTGGGAGCGTGTCCGCAGCTTTTGGGGGCCGAGCCGGGGTGTGTGCGGCGGAGGGAGGGCCCGCGGTGAGCTGGGTGTCGCCGGTGTCTCCTCAGCGCTGAGCAGCCATGGAGAGGATGCAGCAGATCGTGGGGCGGGCAAGGGCCGCCTTCAACTCGGGCCGGAGCCGCCCGCTGGAGTTCAGGATCCAGCAGCTGAAGGCCCTGGAGAGGATGGTACAGGAGAAGGAGAAGGAGATCCTGGCAGCCCTCAAGGCCGATCTGAACAAGGTCTGGGTCGGGGAGTTTCTCCCCTCAGCCGTGCACGGACAGTGGTCAGCCCAGAAGGGAAAGCTGGAAGGCCAGAGGCTGCCTTTGCTGTGCTAAAGGGCTTTTGCTCTTGTCCCCCTTGGCCCTGGCTCCCACTGTGGCCTGCAAAGGTCTGCCGCCACCATTTCTAAGAAGGAATTAGACTAAGGCAGGACTGCAAAAGCAGATCCTGGCTGTCAGGTTTTGGGTTCTGCCTCACACACCCGGACTGGCCATCTTTGGCCGGGGATCCTTTGGGGCAGCACTGCCGGTGACACTTGGGAGCAGCAGGGCTGTGATGGTGGGTGTGGGAGGCAAGTGCCCTTGCCATCCCCTCCCCAAACTCCCTGTTGTTTCAGTGTGGGCACAATGCCTACAGCCATGAAATTCTGGGCGTGCTGGGGGAGCTGGCCCTGACCATGGAGAAGCTGCCGTCCTGGGCAGCCCCTCATCCTGTGAGGAAGGACCTGCTGACCATGAGGGACAAGGCCTACATCGGCTACGAGCCGCTGGGAGTGGTGCTGGTCATCGGGGCCTGGAACTACCCCTTTGTGCTGGTCATGCAGCCCCTGATCGGGGCCATCGCAGCAGGTAGGGACCCAGCACAGCCCCATCCTTCGTGGGGTCATGGGTGGGTGCTGGGATGTGAGGGCTCAGTGTCGGTGCTGTGTTTGCCCTGCAGGCAATGCCGTGGTGGTGAAGCCGTCAGAGGTCAGCGAGAACACGGCTCGGCTGGTGGCTGAGCTCCTGCCACAGTACCTGGACAAGGTGAGTGTGGCTCCATGCTTGACATGACTGTCCTGATCTGTCCTGCTTCCAAAGGGCTCGTGCAGGTTCGAGCCAAACCCATTGCCTGCTCTCTTCGAAGGAGCATAAGCAGGAGGCACAGGAAGGGGTGAATTAGTGCTAGAGTCCAAAGGTACGCTGGGAAATTCTCCCTGTGTTTGTGTACGTGCTTACGTAACGCTGCTGCAGTGTGACAGCCTTTTTGACACCCGTGGCCATCTGGAGGGGTGTGTACGTGCTTCTCACTGCCGGAGCTGCTCTTTTGGAGCTGTGCTGGGGATGCCCTTAGGTCAGCACAGGTTGTGTAGGATGCTGGTGGTGCCTGGCTCTTCCTGAGGATTGGGCACTGTGTGTTCCGTGGCAGTATCTCCTGGGTTTTCACGTCCTGCTGAACCGCACTTGTAGGAGGAGGTGCTGTTTCTCCTCCTCTTGCCTGGCAGTTCTGTCATCCCTTGCGCTGTGTCACTGAGACAGACTCTTGCTGTCAACTGCGCAGGGCCCTGTGGAGTTTCCTCCAGGGAGTTACCACCTTCTCTAGGTGGGAGGCAGGAGCAGAGGAAGGAGACAGCCCTTGGGAGAGCCTGACAGTCATATGTGCCCTGATGCTTACTGTGTGGGAGCAGCTCCACAGCCAGACTAAGCCCCGGCCTCAGGCTCCATTTCTTTTACTTCACGTGGCACAAAATGGGAAATGAAGCTTCACTTCAGGTGAAGGATCAGAGCTTATCTCTGATATCACTACGTTTTGTCCCTGTCATGAAGTAGGCCACAAATAAGTCTGCCCTCTGCCACACGCAGAGCTGCTGCCTCGATGTAAGTGCTTTGAATCAAGGTAACTCTCAGGCTCGTGTTTGCCCTGCAGGAGCTGTACCCTGTGGTCACTGGAGGAGTTCCTGAGACAACCGAGCTGCTGACCCAGAGATTTGATCACATCCTCTACACTGGCAACACCGCAGTGGGCAAAATTGTGATGGCGGCAGCTGCCAAGCACCTGACCCCTGTCACCCTGGAGCTGGGTGGGAAGAGCCCCTGCTACATCGACAAGGACTGTGACCTGGCTGTGGCCTGCAGGTCAGGTTGTTGCACCTCTGCTGGGCCCTCGGCAGTGGGATGGGTACCCTGTGAGGCAGGGGGACATCTCTGAGCCAGCATCCCCAGCTCGGGTGGTGCCTGACGGAAAAACCATGTCCCTTTCTCCCTTATCACAGGCGGATAACGTGGGGCAAGTACATGAACTGTGGGCAAACCTGCATCGCCCCGGACTACATCCTGTGCCACCCATCCATCCAGAGCAAGGTGGTGGAGAACATCAAGGCGACTCTGAAGGTGAGGGGGGGGGTCCCTCGTGCTGTGGGAGTGGTCCCTGTTGCAGCCCAGGTGTGATTTCCTGGGGCTGTGGCNCTGGGGAGGGGAGGTGGTAGTGGGTGCTTTTTGGGGTCTGATGGGCCGTGTGTGTGTCCTGCTCATGCTGTTCTCCCGTTCTGCCGTTTGCCTCAGCACCGACCATCCTCACTGATGTTTCCCCGGAGTCCAAGGTGATGGAGGAGGAAATCTTTGGGCCGGTGCTGCCCATTGTGAGTGTGAAGAGCGTGGAGGAAGCCATTGAGTTCATCAACCTTCGGGAGAAGCCCCTTGCCCTGTATGTGTTCTCCAACAACAAGCAGGTGCGTCTGGGCTGTGCCAGAGGGGATGAACACTGTTGACACGTAGTTCCCTTCCCAGTATCCTCAGTCATATGGTCTGGTCTCTCCTTTGAGCCTTTTTAATGTTTTGGGTTGTTTTTATTTCTTTTTCTAGTTGATCAAGAGAGTCATCTCAGAAACTTCCAGTGGGGGTGTGACTGGAAATGATGTCATTATGCACTTCTTCCTCTCAACTTTGCCTTTTGGTGGTGTTGGTAAGTTACTGGAGCTCCTTAAGAGTTGGGACTTACTGCACAGTGTGTCCCAGGGAACAGCAGCTCGTGGGTTGTGTCTGGGTATCCCTGTGCCTGCTACAGCCCAAGGATCTCTGTGCAGCAGATTTTGATAATAATGCTACGTTCTGGGAGTTCCTTAGGACAGGGGCCAGGAGGGAAAAAATTTTGGGCGTATTTTTGGAAAGGCAGAAGCATTTAGTGCAGCCTGATGGGAAAGGCACATTAAAACCATTAGCTGCAGTCCGGGTGATGCAGAAACTGCAGGTGGAAATGAGGCGAGGGAGAAGAGGGTTGGAGTACAGATGGACATTGCAGAGGCTGAGAAGTGCTGCAGGGGAAGGGTCAGTTGTCCTCGAGAGGACAGAGTTTTGCCTGGCTGAGCCTGAGGAGTGACCTGGCCTGGCTGTGTCCCTCAGGTCACAGCGGGATGGGCGCCTACCACGGCAAGCACAGCTTCGAGACCTTCTCCCACCGCCGCGCCTGCCTCATCAAGGACCTGAAGATGGAGAGCACCAACAAGATGCGGTACCCGCCTGGCAGCCAGAAGAAGGTGGATTGGGCCAAGTTCTTCCTCCTGAAGCGGTTTAACAAGGCCCGAATTGGGCTCTTCGTCCTGGCCCTGCTGGGCGTTGTGGCAGCGGTGATGATTAAGGTGGGTTGTGGGTCCTTGCTGTGCGTGTGCAATTCACCTGATCTGTTCTTTGTAACTGCAGCCCTTTCACAAAGCCTGACCTCTTTTTCTGTCTTGAGATTTATGATATCTGTCCCACCTTAAATTCTTACCTTCTCGCTCTTGCAAGCGGTCTGTAGAATAGGAATATCCCCGGAGAGATCTCGCAGGCTGCTGTGCTCCTTGTTGCTCTTCCCTGGTAGGTGACACCCGCGAGATGCTCCCTCCAGAGGCAGAGGTCGGTAGTTCTGGACTCGTTAGGAGTGGTTTCAATTCCAGGGCTTCCTTCAGCAGCGTTTGAGCTGCCTCACAGCCCAGAGAGCTGCAGTCCGTGCCGTGGCACCCTGGGGAGGGAAGCTGTGTCCCGAAGCCGGGGTCAGTGCCGAGCTCTAGTTCCTCCTCGCCCATTGCAGCCCCTGTCTGACCTCAGCTCAATTATTCCCATTTCCTCCCTTGTTTCCAGCTGAGTAGTGAGGAAGGGTGGGATGTCCTCTCCTCTCTGCAGGAGGCAGAGGCTTGCAGGACGCTCAGGATGCCTCCTGAGGTGGAGGAGCAAGATCTGAATCTCTTGAGCATGATCACTGTTGGTTGTCCATGTCTGACCAAGCAGGCACTACGTGTGCCTTCACTGACTGCTCCGTGGCGTTTAGTGAGCTTAAGGGAGCAGCTCCTGAGGGGACAGGAGGTGGCAGGGTGCATCAGGACTCTGCCCTTCGGTCTTTATAGTTACTGCTGCAAGGAGACACTCAGGAGCCCAGCATCCCAGGGGAAGTAACCTGCCCATGTAATCCAGGAGGAGATGTAAGAGCCAAGAACTGGCTCAGGCCTCGAGGCAGCAGCCAGGGAGGGGAATGAGGCGGGGGGGTGAAACTCACGGCATCTTGAAATCATTTGGATTTCTCAGAGCCACCAGTCTGTGCTGAAGAGAAAAGCCCTCTTGGTTGTGCTGGCTGTGCAGAGGCTGGGCTGGCCCAGCGGGTGGTAAGGAGGAGCAGGTTTCAGAGCACTGCTGTGGCTGTCACGGTGAGGTAGGAGCCTTTTTCTTCTCCTGTGCCTAGGCCTAGCTCGAGATCGGGAAAAGCTTTGTAGCTGAGTGAATGTGGGGTTTGGAGAAGGTTTCCCCCTGAGCCAGAGCACGATGCTTTCCGTGGCGTCCGAGATAACCAGTGCATGCTGAGGGGCAGGAGAGCTGCACGCTGGGGAACTCCTTGACTTGAAGGGGCTTTGCTTCAAGCTGTTCTAGAAAGGGAATTGGTTTTGTCTCAGCAAATCCTTCACAGGACGTTGGTGTTGTGTTTTGCTTTCACAGGTGGTTTACTGATGAAGAGAGGAGAAGGCACCATGTGCACGTCATACTCTGGGTGCTTGCTTTGTGTCTGTTTCCTTAAGCTGGGAAGTCATTATTTTCTTTTGTTCTGGGTGATTTCAGTGAGCTGTCGAGCACACAGAGTAGCCTTAGAGAGGCACTAACCACGAGAAGGCTCAGATTCCTGTTTGCTTAAAAGCCGTGCTGGAGCAGAGGGACCAGTGGGGACAAGCTCTCCGAAGGAGGACTGCAGAGCAAGAAATTCCAGTCCCTACCTCCACCCCGTGCCATGCAGAGCTCCCAGGGACACGCAGTGTCTTGCACCACACCACTCACCTTCCTTCAGCGACCAACAGGAGCTGGAGTTTCAGCAGTCCTTGGGTTGGCAGTGTTTTCCCTGCAGTTTTGGGGATGGTCTGTCTCCTGCTGTGCCCCGAACACCCACTCTCCTGGTGACAAGCCTGAGCCAGGCCGTGCTGCCCGATGCATTAGGCCAAGAGCGGTGGCTGGATAAACCCAGAGAGGTTCCCCTTGCCATTTAATTGAGGTGAAACATTCACGGATCTCTGCAAACCGGAATCATCCACAGCTGGTCAGGGTTCTGGGTTTCATCGTGTGCCTTCAACAGTTACTTAGCAGTTAGAAAATTCCAAAGGTGGTGCCTGCACTGCCTGTATTGCGCTGATGAGTGTCCCGTGCTGGTGCAAAAGAACTTTCAGGCCTGTTTAGAGAAGTGGGAATGACAAATACCTTGTGGATTAGCCCAGCCCCACGCAGCCGGTCGCTTATTCCCGGTGGGATTGGGAAGAGAATTGGAAGAAAGTGAGAGAACTTGTATGTTGAGATAAAAATAGTTTATTAGGTGAAGTGAAAACCGGGCTTGCAGGCAGATTAAAGCAAATTAAGGAATTAGTTCGTTAATTCCCCTCATCAGGCAGGTGTTCAGCCATCCCCAGGAGAGCAGGGCATCATCACACCTGGTGGTGACTTGGGAAGACAGACTAACTCCCAGTGTCACAAATCCAAAACAACACCATCCTACTATGAAGGAACCTAGTGACTACCATGAAAATTAACTTCATCCCAGCCAGAGCCAGCACAAAGCTGTTCCTGGTCGGATTCCTCCAAGAGAAAACAATTGCTGGAAGAGTGTGTGTGTGCTCCTTCGTGTTCGAGCTTCTTCAGGATGCTGCAATCTTGCACTGGGGGGATAATGGTGGGGCTTGTTCTAGCTTGGGGGAAGGCTGCTGAAGGAATTGAAGGTGAAAGAGCCTTAGAAATATTAATGTTAAAGCAAATTGAAAAATTATTGCTACACGCAATTAATATAGAGTAGAAAATGGTATTTACTGTGCAATAAGTGGGATTTCTTCATGTCTGGTGCGAATCCGTGTGCTAAGCCTTTTTGATGATACATTTTGCAAGCCACTAAATAAACACTAAGAATTTAAATAATAAACCGAGTGTGGTAAGTCCTTGCAGTCTCCCGAGGAATCCTGCTCTGCTGGTCCCGCCTCTGGTCATGGCTTGGCAGGGTGGCACAGGTGTGTTGAGAGGTGTCTCTGCCCCAGCACCTGTCCCTGGCACAGTGGGGAAAGGGTCCCCCAGAGCTCTGCTGGGCACTGAAAATGCTCCTGGAGCCAGGCAGGGAGTGGGGTGAGCCAGCAGAGGGGCTGACCTGTTTCTCCCTTGCAAATCCACCCCTGGGTTGCCTCCCACCTGCCCGGTTGGGGTTTTTCGGATCCCAAGCGCGAGCGTTGCCTCCCGACAGCAGCTGCGGCGCGTGGGCCGCGCGTCCCCGGCCTCGTGCGCCCGGCGTGGGCAAAGCCACGTGGTCCCTGCCGTCCCACGCCGGGGCTGAGTCACTGCCCTGGCTGGAGGCAGCGATCCAGGGCTCCACAGCCCGGGACAGAGTTGGGTAAAGGGCATCTTGTACCCAGCAAGAGCCCTGGGCCGGGGCCAGCTCTCACGTGGGAGGAGGGATCGCCCCCAGCCATGGCAGGGGAAGGGCTTGTGCCTGCCTGCACTCGCTACAGGAGGCTGGTGGAGAGAGAAGCTTCTCTGAAGGTAACTTGCTTTTTTTCTTTCATTTTTTAATGAGTCACTTGCTCTCTTGCACTGTGTCACGCAGCTGTGGCAGGGGGCTGGGAAGGGCAGGATTTAATCGTTGCACGGGGATCTCGGTGTCTCGTTTGGTTGGGCAGGGATGCAGGAGCAGATCTCTGGTCCTGACTAAAGAGTGAAATGCTGCTCCTGGGAAGCAGGGGGAAGCCTCTGCAGCGTTTTGTCATGTTTTTGTGAAGATGTGTGAGGGCCTCGGGGTTATGGGGAAGACGGGTGCAGGCTGGCTCTGGGCACACAGCTCTGCTTCCAGCTGGCTGCCCACCCAGGCCGTGGTCATCTCTGTGTCTTACCTCCCTGTGAACATCTCTGTGAGCAGAGGGTGGAGTGGCTGGTGGGTTTGAGGGTACCCCCAAGCTAAGAGAAAGCACCCGCAGAGCAGGATCAATCAGCCAAGCCCAGAGTGCTGTGAGAGGTGGCTTGGAACGGGGCTTGGATGCTGTGAGCCCTGAGCGCTCGGCTTGGGAGCAGGAGCTCCTCTCCAAGAAGGACAGCATCTCCCAGCCTTGCTCCGGGTGGGACAGCTCGTGGTGGTGTCCCCAGGGCTGAGCAGCCCTCGGTGGCCCCGCGGTGAGCTGGGTGTCGCCGGTGTCTCCTCAGCGCTGAGCAGCCATGGAGAGGATGCAGCAGATCGTGGGGCGGGCAAGGGCCGCCTTCAACTCGGGCCGGAGCCGCCCGCTGGAGTTCAGGATCCAGCAGCTGAAGGCCCTGGAGAGGATGGTACAGGAGAAGGAGAAGGAGATCCTGGCAGCCCTCAAGGCCGATCTGAACAAGGTCTGTGTTGTCAGGGGGTCTCTCCCTCTTGCTGTGCATGAACGGTGGGTAACCCTGAGGGCTGCCTTTGCAGTGACAGATGGTTTTTGTCGTGTCCCCCACTGTGGAACTGGATGGCTCTGACTCTCCAGGGTGCCACAGTGGCTGTGGGAGGTGGGTGCCTTTGCCATCCCCTCCCCAAACTCCCTGTTGTTACAGAATGGGCCCAACGCCTACAGCCATGAAATTCTGGGCGTGCTGAATGAGCTGGTCCTGACCATGGAGAAGCTGCCGTCCTGGGCAGCCCCTCATCCTGTGAGGAAGGACCTGCTGACCATGAGGGACAAGGCCTACATCGGCTACGAGCCACTGGGAGTGGTGCTGGTCATCGGGGCCTGGAACTACCCCTTTGTGCTGGTCATGCAGCCCCTGATCGGGGCCATCGCAGCAGGTAGGGACCCAGCACAGCCCCATCCTTCGTGGGGTCATGGGTGGGTGCTGGGATGTGAGGGCTCAGTGTCAGCGCTGTGTTTGCCCTGCAGGCAATGCCGTGGTGGTGAAGCCGTCAGAGGTCAGCGAGAACACGGCTCGGCTGGTGGCTGAGCTCCTGCCACAGTACCTGGACAAGGTGAGTGTGGCCCCGTGCTGGTCCCCAGGTTTCTCTGTGCCACAGTGATGCACTGGGTTAGGGTGAGCCTGACACCCCTGTCCTGCAGGATCTGTACCCTGTGGTNGGGGGGGAAGAGCCGCTGCTACATCGACAAGGACTGTGACCTGGCTGTGGCCTGCAGGTCAGGTTGTTGAACCCTTGATGGGGCCTCAGCAGTGGGGCAAAACCCACACAGGGCAGGGGGACATCTTTGGCCACCTGAGCTGGGCCAGCATCGCCAGCTCAGGTGCTGCCAGTTGGGCTGTGGGGTGTGGAATGGATCATGGGGAAACCATGTCCCTTTCTCCCTTATCACAGGCGGATAACGTGGGGCAAGTACATGAACTGTGGGCAAACCTGCATCGCCCCGGACTACATCCTGTGCCACCCATCCATCCAGAGCAAGGTGGTGGAGAACATCAAGGCGACTCTGAAGGTGAGGGAGGGGTCCCTCGTGCTGTGGGAGTGGTCCCTGTTGCAGCCCAGGTATGATTTCCTGGGGCTGTGGCTGTTGGGAGGTGTGCTGAGCACTTTGTTTCTGCTGTGCCTGTTGTCAGGAATTCTACGGGGAAGATGTGAAGTCGTCTCCGGACTATGAAAGGATCATCAATAAACGTCACTTCAAGAGGATCCTGGGCTTGCTGGAAGGGCAGAAGATCGCTCATGGGGGAGAGACCGATGAGGCCTCCTGCTTCATAGGTGCTCCTGGCAGCTGCTGGGGAGGGGAGGTGGTAGTGGGTGCTTTTTGGGGTCTGATGGGCCGTGTGTGTGTCCTGCTCATGCTGTTCTCCCGTTCTGCCGTTTGCCTCAGCACCGACCATCCTCACTGATGTTTCCCCGGAGTCCAAGGTGATGGAGGAGGAAATCTTTGGGCCGGTGCTGCCCATTGTGAGTGTGAAGAGCGTGGAGGAAGCCATTGAGTTCATCAACCTTCGGGAGAAGCCCCTTGCCCTGTATGTGTTCTCCAACAACAAGCAGGTGCGTCTGGGCTGTGCTTCCCCATGGAAGCATCTCTGCACAGCTGGACCCTGAACATGGCTGGTCCCAGACACAGCTTCCTGCAGGGTCTGTGTCAGTTCCTTTTCCACGTGAATTGCAGCGTTTGGGGGCTATCAGGGTCTCCAGAGCTGCTGGAGGCTCCCGGTCTCCTGCTGAAGGGCTCTAGGTTTGTACATCTCCACCCGCGCAGGTGGGTGCTGCTTCCTGCAATGTCTCCTGCCCCAGCTTCCAGGCTCTGTTGTGCCAGCTCAGGAATTCAGGTCAGGGCTTTGCCCTGGAACAACAGCCCCGGGCAGTTTGGGTGGGAGGGCTGAGGAGCACCCTAGGCTGACATGAAGCCCTTTCATTGAGTGGCTGTTCCAGCTGGGCAGATCCTGGGCTTAAGTGGTGAAAACTGGCCTCTCTCATGGAACAAGGCACAGCCTGTGCCCCCCACGAAGGGGGATGGAAGCATCACCCTGAACCCTCCCTGCTCTGGTACATGGTGTTGCGTCCCATCCTGATTTGTCCTGTGCCCTCTCCCATTGCGGGTAGCTGATCAGACGGGTGATATCAGAGACCTCCAGCGGTGGCACGACGGCCAACGATGTCATCATGCACTCCCTGGTTCCAGATCTGCCCTTCGGCGGCGTGGGTGAGTCCCTGCTCCCGCCCACGCACCTGCATTCCAGCAGCAGCAGCAGCAGCCTCTGACCCAGCTGCTGCCGTCCCTGTTCGGCAGTTCAGGAGCTTTCAGCTGCATTTTCCCATTAATGTTATTTTCCGGGGTGGGTTCCTTTGTAAAAAGGCTCGTTAGCAGTTTGAGTTTTGGCCTCCCAATGAGAGAGGAAAACCCCCACCCCCCCCGGGCACGTAAGTGAGCTCTGGTTCTCCTGTGCTGCGGCGTGGGATGAATTTGTCCATGGCCTGGTTGAGTTTCCACAGCTGCTGTCAGGCTCATGCGGCAGAGACCCCCTGGCTGTGGGGGCAGGGGGCTGAGTGTCCTCATGTCCCACTCCCTGAAACCACAGACCCAGTTCCTCCCGTCCCTGACCCCTGTGTGAATTTTGTGGGAACAGCAAGGCTGGCCCCGTGAGGAGAGAGTTGGTGTCGTTAACATTTTAAGGGTGGGTGCACACAAGCAGAAGTTCAAGGCAGCGAGCAGGTCTTCACTTATTTCTGTGTAGCTACAAAAGCTGCTCTTTGCCTCTCTGCCCTGAGAAGCAGCACGACCAAGCTTCCCCTGCATCCCGGGGGGCTGCCAAGCTGAGTTTGAGGAGCGCAGGTGTCCCTGTGCCCGGTGTGACCCTCCTGGCTGCGTCCCTCAGGTCACAGCGGGATGGGCGCCTACCACGGCAAGCACAGCTTCGAGACCTTCTCCCACCGCCGCGCCTGCCTCATCAAGGACCTGAGGTGGGAGGTTGTGAACAAGCTGAGGTACCCACCTGGCAGCATGGAGATAATGCACTTGGCCAAGCACTTCCTCCTGATGCGGTGTAACAAGAGCAGGGTGGGACAGTTCATCTCGGCCCTGCTGGTGGCTCTGAAAGCCGTGGTGGCAAAGGTGAGCTCTGTCCTCTGAGCCCCACCTGCCCTCAGCCTCCACCACCCCATTCCCCCCAGGCTCTGCTCCCTCCCTGGAGGGCTCATCCCTGTTCCTGTGCCTTTCCAGGTGTTGTGCCCCCAGCGAGAGGGGTGATGGGCAGCCAGCCCTCGGACTCGCTGCTGGCTCCCTGTGGTCCTACTGCTGAGCTTTTCTTTGCTGCAATTTCACTTCTTCCAAGGCAGCCAAAGCACTGAAGAGGTAGAAGACAACAAAATGCACCTAAAGCCGAGACACCCCAAGTTAAAGGCTCCGGCTCCTGCTGAAACAGGAATCTATCCAGACCTAGGCCACGGGTCGTGCCTGAGCAGTGATGGGAGGAAACAGCATCCACCCTGCTTTGTAAACAGGAGCTCCTCGGAGTGTTTGTCTCAAGGGTATCTAAACAAAGCCAGTCATTACTGAGCCTGTTATCTACATAATGCCTCACCTGATCCCCAGAGGAAGCTGGCTCTGCAATAAGCCTGGAAAACGTGGGTCTCACTGCAGGGGACAGTCCAGGCTGGTTGTCCCCCGAGCAGAGGGAAGGAGCCTCGAAGAACCTGCAGCACCTCATCCTTGAAGGGACTCATGACTGAATGGGTGATGCTCACTGCAGGGAAACTGCCTTTAGCCATCCAAGGTGTGCAAAGGCCACCCGAGGTGGTGGCAAAAGCCACCTGAGCTGTGGACACAGCGTCGCAAGGACTCGAGAAGTGCCAGGGACGGTTGTGCTGCTGCATTTGGGGCTGCCAGGGCAAAGACAGGGGCACTGCTGTGACTGGAGTCCCAGGTCTGGGGCATCCTTGGCCAGAGCAGCAGGGCAGCCAGAGCCACCTCCTCCGTAACTGAATTTCAGGGGTTTATTGGTTTATGGATAGTCTTTTACCTCCAGACTTGTAACTGAGAGCTGACCTTGACCCTTGCTGAATAAAACCTTTGTTTTACTGCAAAGGCCACCTGGGGCAGGGCAAGACCCATGTGTGGATGTTCCCTGCTCTGGCCCCAGCCCTGCCCTCAGCCTCCAGCCCAAGGAGCCAGCCCCACTCCAGCCGGATTTATTCTTTATTGGGCATTTGTCATGGAGCAGCGGGGGGAGCTGGGCTGTGCTGGGGTCCAGGGGGTGGTGGCAGCACGGGCTGGAGGGGGTCACCCACAAGCTCAGTGTGCGTCAGGCAGCCCAGAGCAGCATTTTAGGTGCCAGAGCAGTCTCGGGGCCCATTCCCACTCAATATCTGCACAAACACTGCTGAACACTGAGAGGGGCCCTTTGCCTCCTGTGGGACAGGCGTGTGCTCAATTTTCTCGCCGGCCGGCCCGCGCTTTGTACGCCTGTCCCTCAGGAGAGGCTTTCACCCCAAAAACAAGTCCCCAAAGTCCTTGGTGCGAGTCAGTGTGCGCTGGTGGTCAGCTTTATGGCGATGCCGAGGGCGAGCGCAGCGACGGCCGCGGCCACCGCCAGCCCCCGGCGGAAGATCAGGCGCCTGGTGACCACGGGGGTGGCCGGGGCCGAGGGGGCGGACGCGGCTTCCCGCAGCTCCGGCTGTGCCGAGGGTTCCTCCACGCTGCTGATGCCCGTGAGCACAACGTCGCTCTGCAGTTCAAGTCCCGCTGCAAGGAGAACGGGGATTGAAGGGGTTTGGGGGGGGGAGGCACTGAGGGGTTTCTGGGGAGGGTTCTGTCGCGAGTGCGCGTTAGGAGCAGCCCGGAGCGTGGAGATCTCCGGCTCTCAACCAGGTCCCGCCCTCAGAGGTGACGCCTGGTGTCTGCGAGGTGAGACCTGCCCGCCGGTCATCCCTCTGTCACCTCCCTCCCGAGCCCACGCCTTTGTAATTACTGCTCTCCCGGTCACTGAGGGTGTCTCCGGCATGGCATTCCCCGCTCTTGGGGCTTGTTCCCGGCTTACGTGGCTCCTGAGGGACCCAAACCCTCCCCTGCGTGCAGCGCCCAGCTCCTGCCGTACCGACAGACCCCAGCACCGCCCTGGCGGGGAGGTAAGTGTGGGGCTGGGGGGCTGGTGCCACGTCCACGTCCTTCAGGGAGGGCTCGCGGCCCAGGCTCGGCAGCTCCGGCGGTGGCAGCTGGGTCACTCCTGCGCGGCGCTGGGCCTGGGGAGGGAAATGTGCTGGGCTTAGCTGGGGATTCCCACCGGGAAAAGCCGCGTTGCCTCTCTTGGGGTCTCCCTGGAGCTGCTGAGGCACGAGGTGATGCTCAGGGCTGCAGGGCTGAGGTAGCCCGGGCCACCCCATCTGCTCTGAGCCTCGTGTCCCCAAGGGGGAAACCTTGAGGGCACCGAGCACTTGTGCAGGAGGGAGCTGAGCTCAGGGATGTCGCGGGAGCGCTGGGTTTTGCTCCGGGGCGCTGGAGGACAGCGCTGGCCGTGAGATTGAGCCTGTCACATCCCAGCAGGGCTCTGAGGACCTTCCCAGTGCAGGGACGGGGCTACCAGTGCCCGGATTACCTCCTTGGCCGCCTTCTCCCAGTCCAGGCGGGAGATGTAGGTGATGAAGCAGGTGCAGAGGATGAAGACGCAGACGAGCATCGCGATCCACAGGCCTGCGGAGGGCACATGGCATCAGCTGGAGCCAACCCAGCATCCCAGGACAGCAGGTCCAGAAAGGGGACGTCACCCAGGTCAGCGGGGACACGGGGTGGTCATGGCTGCCTGCTGTGGGGCTGGCACACCTGGCACCAGTTACTTTTTCCCAGTAAAAGCTCCCAGCAGCTGCAGGAGCACTCCCAGTCCACCCCAGTGTGGTCAGAGAGGGGACAGAGCCAGGCACGAGGGTTATGGTGAGCCCTCAGTGGAGCTGCATCTGCCCACGGGGGTGTGGGGGTGCAGTGCCCGGGGGTCAGTACCCATGACGCCGATCTTGGCCACGAAGAGCAGCACAGCTGCCAGGGGCATGCCCACACCGTAGTAACTCACGGCGTTGAGGATGGCACCGAATTTCTGCTTCCCAATGCCTCTGAGCACCCCGCTGCAGGCGCCCTGCCGGGAAGAGGGAGAGAGGCTGGGGCGGGGAGCATCACCTCAGCCAAACCCAGGAGATGACCCAGCTCCCTGCCTCTGCCCGTTATTTCTGTGTCCCTGCCCGGTCCTGTGGGTCACCATCTTTTTGTGCGCTCGATGTTTTCTGAGGCACGATCCCAGGAGCTCTGCAGGGTCCTGGTGTGGGCACCGGTGCTCAGCTGCAGCCTGAGGGACCCTGGACTGACCGATCCACGACGCTGCTGCCGAGCACCAGGATTCCGAGTGGAAAAACGGCAGCATTCCCTGGGACTTACAGTCATGGCTTCAAACAGGTGGAAGACAACGTAGATAGGCATGACCCACGCCACCAAGTCAACGATCTCCCTGAGGATGGAGGGAAGCCAAAGATCACTTTTGGGAACTGGCCTCCACATGGCGAGGCCGGGAGCTGGGGACACTCACTCGTCCTTGGTGAAGATGTACCCCAGCACGTTCCTTGTGGAGGCTAAAATGGCCCCCACAATTACGCAGAACACCCCTGAAAACACAGCACAGAGCCTGGCCGTGACGGAGAAGAGGCAGGCAGAGGACTGCAAACCCTCCTTGCTCCACGGGAAGGAGCCCAGGAGGAAGAGGCTTTCCAGGATGTTGTGGACTGACCTGTGAGGATCAGGCTGGTGGTGGAGGATCTCTTGGCCGCCTCGATGTTGCCGGCGCCCAGCGCGTTCCCCACCTGCACACTGGCAGCTGTGCCCAGCCCCAGGGGGATCTGCAACCACAGGGCTCTGACAGTGGGACTGCCACAGTGACAGTGGGATAACCACCCAGCAGAGAGCAGGATGGAGTTCAGGATTTGATTTAAAGCATCTCCATAGGAGGGATAGGCAGGAGCAGGGAGAGACTCAAGTGCAGAGGGGGAAGATGGAGGTTTGCTGGAGCTGATTTTTGCTGTGTGCCTGTCTCGGGATGGCCCCCACAGAGCCCTGGTCTATAGTGATAACCCAGCCCTTACCATGAAAGCCACAACAGACACCTCATAGATGATGGACTGGACGGAGAGCTCGACGACGCTCAGCAGGCCTGTGGGACAGACAGGAGGGGTCAGTGCTGGCTGCGGGTGCTGCTCTGGGTCAAGCCTGGCCGTGTCCTGGCAGCTCCCCTCTCCACTGACCTATCAAGAAGCTCCCGATCTCGTAGGTCCACCACTCGATGCACATCATGAGCATGCTGGGGATAGCCAGGGAGGTGAAGCTGTTCCACTCCAGCAGGCACTCGCTGGACCAGCCTGCGGAGAGGAGAAACGGCACCCGATGGATGACCGGGCTGGCCATGGTTACATCCTGCACAGCGCCTGAGGCGGCTGGTGGTGCCATTCCTGTCCTCAGAGCCAGCAGCTCCTCAGCTCCACAGGATCTCCAGCAGCACAGAGTCCACCTACAACCTCTCTGCTGCTGTCCCGTGGGCCACAGAGCAGCACAGCCCTCAGCTCATCCCTCCCGGAGCGGAGTGTCCGAGGACAACCTCCTGCTTACGTCCGTGCTCATCCGGCTTTGGGGCTGGACCTTCCAAAGCCTCAGCAGAAAGTTTCATTTCTGCAGAATCAACGTTCAGTGCTGAGCACACAGCTCTGCCAGTGCTGGCGCGTGACGAGCTGCCACCGAGGCAGCACCGTGGTACCCGGGGCACGTTGGGCTGGGGTTAATATTTCACCCTCAGGACGAGCAGAATTCCTCTTCTATCAAGAACACCTCATAGAAGTTTTATGGACACTTTTGGGTAAAGCGGGAAGCAGAGGGAGCAGGGGAGATGCCCTTACCTCCCCAGGTGTTCACGTGGAGTTTCCTGCCTACGATGTACAGGAACAAGAAAATGGTTTGCGAATACTGAGCGATGGTGTTGGCCCAGGCAGAGCCCCTGCAGAGGAAGCGAGAAAGATCATTGGCATCCTGCTTATGCCTCCCTCAGGGTGGAAAAAGACATCCAGCTGTGCCCCTGTGAGCTCAGTGTTCCCTTGCCGTTGCCAGGTGCCCTGTTTTTCTCTCCAGGGGACACAGGTGCTACTCACGTGATGCCCAGGTGGAACACGTAGAGTAAGACGTAGTTTGCAGCCACGTTGACGATGTTGCCGATGACCCCACTCAGCACCAGCGGCCACATGATCATCTGCAAAGAGGAGGAGATGGGAGGGGTCTTCACAAAGGTTTTGGGAGGGAAGTGTGAAGGTCCCTCCAGCCCTGCTCTCAGCGCCTTTCCCAGGAAAAACCCCAAGCTTCCAGTGATGTTGCCTGCTTGGAAAATGAGTGTGACAGAGGTAAATCCCTGATGTGGGGAAGTATGAAGGGAGGTGGCTGTGGGGTGGGGTGATCTACAGGGTCAGAGCTGTTTTGGGGCACCTGGGCACTGGGAAGGGTGAGCATGGAAACCCTGGGTGTGCAGTGGAAGGGAGCCCTGAGCAAGGGTGGGTGTGAGGACCCACCTGGTTCTGCAGGTATCGTGTCTCCAGGTTATACAGAAAAACCACCTGCAAAGGAAATTTTGGATGAGTGCTGAGCAGCAGGACAGGGACAGCCTGTCCCCATGTGCAGGTGGCATCCAGGGTGCCCACGGGCGCTCACCGGGAGGGCAGGGAGAAACGCGTTCACGTAGTGCTGGGTCAGCCTGGGGGCACACACAGGCGGGGTCAGGGAGGAGCATGGCCACAGCCACCCTCCTCTCAGCCCCTCCACACCGGGGAGGGATGAGGGGACCACCCAACCTGGAGACCTCGGGATCCTGCCGGATGAGCAGCATCAGCTGCTCGATGTTGATGAGGATGGCGCAGCAGGGGAAGCAGCAGAGGAGGATGATGATGGTGGCACGCTGCAGGATCACCCCCACACGCATCAGGTTCTTGCTGCCATAGGTCTGCAAGGTGAGAGGGCGGCAGTGAAATCAGCTGGTGCTGGGGGAAAGGGGATCCTGCAGAGCATGGAGCAGCCTGAAGACTGCCTGGGAAGGATTTGGAGCACAGATCTCCTCATTATGGGGTTGCTACCTGGGGATAAGCTTCCCCAGCTCACAGGAGCAGCCAGGGCTCCATAAGGTCCCTGGGCATCATCAGCTGATGCTGGAAACCCCCCATGTCCCCAGGACAAGGGCCAAAATGTCCTACCCACCTGTGATATCAAGGTGTCACATGCTGAAGTCAAACCGTAACCTACAGAGATGGCAGTGACATTTATCACCTGGGGGTTAAAGAAAGAAAGAATGAAGGTGAGCGTTTAAGACTTTCAGGTAGGGAGAGAGGCTGAAAGGAAAAGCGGGAGTCTGAAATCTCCTCTGTCCTTTTCCCCTGCCGTATCTCATCCCAGTGCCAGCAGGGAGGGAGCTGGTGCCCGGCCCGGGGAATGCTTACAGCGATGGCCAGCGTGACAGAGGCCAGCTCAACCTTGCCCAGGTGGCCACAGAATATGGAGCTGACAAGATGGATCAGGAAGATCAGCAGCTGGATCAGGATCTAAGCACGGAAAGGAGCTGAAGGTTAGGGGAGGAGGCGAGCAGGGGTGGCTGGGAGGAGTGCAGGGGGAGTCTCTCCTCCCGGGTCCTATACAGCGGCGCCGCCAGCACCAGCAGCTTCCTCACATCCTCCCAGAAGTTTTCGGGAATCCAGCGGCGTTTCTTCTCGCAGCTCTCGGGTGTGAGATTGCCCTGGCCGGCGGCTCTCCCCTCCCCGATGCCATTCTCCTCGGGGATGTTCTCCGGCTTCATGCTGCCCTGCCAGGGGAGTGGAACGAGCCCCTTGGTCCGCGCTCCGTTAAACCCCGCTGCGGTGAGCAATGTGTAACCACGCTGGGGTGAACTTCAGCCGGGGCCGGGCGATCCGGCCACATGCTCCCCGCGGCTGGGCTGGCGATGGGAAGTGTGGGCAGTGGGTCAGGGCAGGGCACGGAGCGGTGGAGCCCGGCGAGGGTCCTGGCAGTGCGGTGGGCAGCGCAAAGGAGCCCGGACGCACCGTACAAGGCACTCGCTGCCTGTCCTGAGCCAGCGTTAGGGGCCGAGCCATCCTAAATCCGTCCTGAGAACCCTCCTACCTCTCCTGCTTCACCACAGCTCCACCGGCCAGTGGGCTGGAGGGTCGTCCTGCTCTTCCAGCAGCGCTGGAGGATTGCGGGGTGCGTGCGCGGCTCTGGCGAGCTGCTGCCGGCAGTGGCGGGGCAGTGCCTCGTTCACTCTCATCGCAGTGGCCAAGACAAGCCGGCCCCCTTGGCTCCAGCCGCCCCTGGCACAGCCCCGCCGTGTCGGGTTTCACTGGCACCGCTCCCCCAGGCCAAATATAGTGTCCTCGGCCCCGTGGGGAGCCAGGGGAGGGGAGATGCTGCCCAGGGCAGACCCCACCTGCACGGAGCGGGCGGTGGGCTGGGATAACTCACGGGGCTGAGTGAGACACCTTCCCCATCTCCCTAGACTCCCATCCCAAACCTACCGGGCTTCTGAGCAGCGCCGAGTCTGCCACGTCCTCCCACCGGTGTTGGGGGTGATGGCAGTCTCAAGCTTGTTTGTGTCTCATTTTTTCATTCCCTGCCCACAGGCCACCGGCGCCAGGAGAGTTTGAGGGGTGCCAGGGAGGTGCCACGCATCTGCTTTATGAGGTATTGACCTCCCAGGGCCCAGCGAGGGACACGTCACAGTCACGCAGCTGCAGGCAAGAGCCCAGGACAGGCCTGGAGGCACTCAGTGCTGGGGTGCTGGCATTGTGACATAGGGCAGTCCTTTGATGGCTCTGTGGGGTTGAGCAGCACAATCTCCCCCTTCCATAGTGTTCAACAACTGTGGCAACGACAAATCTTGCTTTTGTACCCGAGGGAAAGAGTGATAAGGCTATGTCTGGAGCCAGCCCCAAACCAGACCCTCATCTTTCCTCTTAAGAGCACAGCCCTGCCAATGACCAGGGTCATGCTCACACCATATTAAACAGACTAACATTTACTCAGAAAACTTTATTGTATCAAAATCCCACCTTACAAAAGTGTAAAGAAGAGTTGCTTTAGGCCCTGTGCCCTCCCTGCAGACGGAGAGCGGGGTCAGGGCCAGCAGCTAGCACCCAACAGCCCAGCAGCAGAATCAGACATCTTCCAGCAAAATCCAGTTTGTTCTGTGCTGCCACAGCGGCTGCAAGTGAGATTTGCCACCCCAAGACGCTGGCGTAGGCTGGTGCGTGAGGAAACGTGCTGTGGGCAGCAGGAGCCTCTGCCATGAGCAAACGACATGGACCAATGTCCCCAGAGAGCAGGACAGCAGCAGCAGGAACCTGTCTCCTTGCCAGGTCAGCCCCAGGATACACTCCCACCTCTCACGAGTGACATCCCAGTGCAGTGCAGGAGAGGAACCAGCTCTCAAGCACTTTTTTTCCCAGGTGCCACATCCTCACCTCCTCTAAGAACTCTGCGTGTGGGATAAAACATCGTGAGTTAACCAGAAACCGTGCAAAGGGACTTTTTGTAAGGCACTGAGGGGGAGGAATTCCTTCCCTGCACCATCCATCCTCCTGGGCCGTTGCCACGTGCCCTCCCTGCTCCGTGCACAGTTCCCCAGTGTCCCTGGTTTTAGCCATTGCCGGTCAGGAGCCGGACCAGGATTCCCACGAGCAGGACAGCGATGGCAGCAGCAGCAGCCAGCACACGGCGGGTGATCACGGCCCTCCACTCCACAGGAGGAAGAACAGGGACAACAACAGGCTCCTCCTGGGGGCTGAGCTCGTGGTCAGGCTGCCTCTCGCCCATCACGATGCTCTCAGGCAGGACCGTGGTGTCCCTGGTGTCCCCGGTGTCCGAGTCTAGGGAGGTGTAACCTGAGGGACAGAGGCGAGCGCTGCAGGGAGGCCGAGCTGCCCAGCCAGGGGCTTCCAGGCTGCTGCTGCACAAGCACCAGTGGCAGGCCTCAGGGTCCTTTCAGCATCCTTTTGGGGACACTGGACAGCTGCAGCTGTCCCCAGGTGAGGCGGGCATGGGGTGGCAGTCCAGGCTCTTCCCTGGAGCAGCCAGCCTATCTTGTAGCCCATTGCTCAGTGCAGGAGAGGTGCTGCTGGCCCAGGGCCAGCAGCAGGCACTGTGCTCTTTCTAGCCATTTGAGCCTCCAGGATGGACATGGCTGCCACGACTGGTAAGGAAAGGAAGGGGTTGGGTGGAGAATTTGGGCTCCCTGCCTGATGTCAGGCCAGGCTACATACCCACAGCAGATGTTTTGTTAGCAGCTGTGCCACTGGAGTTCACATCTTCCACTTGTTCTTTCATTCCAGCTCGGACTTGAGCCTAAAAACACAGGGAAGAGTTGCTCTTCTCAGGGCAAGAGTGTCCTGCCCAGCCCAAAAAACCCTCCACTCTCCCAAGACAAGCATTCTCAGCACCAAATTGCTCCTCTGCTACAGAAGGACAGATCCCAGTTCACTTCTGCCTCCTCCTAGAGGGCCGTAGTGTTGTACTGAAACAGGAATTAACTCAGCACCTTTCCAGAATTCCCAGAGAAGAGCACAGTTCTCACCTCCTCCGCCGCTTTCCTCCAGTCCATGCGGATGACAAAAGCCAAGAAGGAAAGGGCTTGCACGGAGATGCAAATGATCATCCCAACCCACAGGCCTGCAGCAATGGGAAGTTACTTCAGGGAGGGCTTGAGGAAAACCTGCCTTTGCCAGCCACTGCCAGAATGCCCGAGGACTTCAGGCCAAGAACTTTCAAGGAAACAGCTCCTGGGGGAGCTGGGAATAAGCCTGGATTTCCTGGGACATACTCAGCGCCTGCCCCAAACACAGCAGTGCGCAATCCAGCCCCGCCGATCCGAAGGAAGATCTGGGCACGAGCTGCAGGGCTGAGCCTTTGCTCAACGCGGCTAACGCAACGCCAGCTGGAGGGCACACATACCCACACATACCTAACACCCCCATCCTGGCCGCAAACATCAGGGAGATGCCGATGGGGAAGCCGAGGGTGTAATATCCGACGGCGTTGGCGATGGCACCCAGCTTCTGCCTGCCCGTGCCCCGCAGCACCCCGCCACACGTCGCCTGGGGAGAGCGGGCAGAGGGGTCACTGCCAGGTGACCCTGGGCCACGGCACGGCCCTGGGGACAGGGAAACCCACAGCACTGTCCCACCAAGCCGAGAGGGACCAAAGCCACGTTCTGGAGCAGGTGGTGTGGGGCTCCTCTCGCTCCAGCTGCCGGCCCAGGCACCAAGCAGATCCCAAAGAGCTTCCCCACGGTGCTCAGGTGCCTCCCCCAGGACACGACAGGAGGAAACGGGCCAAAATTACTGTCTGTTGAGCATCCCGGTGTGCTGGGAGAACCTGGTGTCTCTGAAGACCCAGCTGCTCGCTTGTGTTGCTTTGATAAACCAGTGAAAATCTGGAGCCTTGGCCAGGGGAAAAGAGGAGGAAGAACTGGGGTGTTTGCAGCGATGCCAAGGGGCAGCTACATGCACAGAGGACACCGAGGTGCTACAGGTAACACAAGCAGTGAAACTCAGTTTGCTTCTCTCGTTTCAACAGGTCCAGAGCGGGCTTCAGGCAGCTTTGCACCCCAGGCTGTGAGAGGAATCACTCCACGTGCTGGAATACTCACCGCTGTTGCATCCAGCAAGTGGAACGGACCAAAGATGAGCATCACTTTGGACACCAAGCTGACAATCTCCCTGTTGGGAAGATGTAAAACCTGATCAGGGGAAGCAGCACCACCCGGTCCCTGGTTCTCACATATCCTCCTCGATCAACCACAAAGGCTGGTCCCAGCTCCCTGGTCCCAGCCTGCTACCATGGTAGTGTCCCAGTGTTAGAAGCAGCTGTGCTGCCCAGGGATGCTGGGAAATGGGGAGGAGGCTTTGAGGAATGTTTGCCAGATAGGGGTTTATGAACTCCTATCTGTCAGCAGCTTCCAGGGTATAAATAACGCCCTCCAAGAAAGCAATAATACTCAAAAGAAAGCTGTTAACCCACGTGTCACTGGTGAAGATGTATCCCACCAGGTCCCTCAGGCTCCCCAGTAATGCTGCAACCACCACAGCAAAAACTCCTGGAAGAAAAAAGGAATCATCAAATTGCTCGAAGGGCAGCACATCCCGCTCCTGAGCCAGCACCAGACCTCAGGGGCTTCGTGTGGTGGGGGCTGGACTTTGCTGACCTCAAATGATACTGCAGCAGAGGACAAGTCTGTTTTCCTCACACTCTCCCCAGATACTCCCTCTACCCTCTAGAGTGTGAGGACAGAACACTGAACTGCATTTTTAATTATCACAGCCTTCACACCAGGCTCGTAACAGGAAGGAGGAGTCAGGATCTTGCCTTGCCCAAAGGGTCCAAACAAGTGGGATTGTGTTCCTGTGGGAGGTCCCCGGCCTTGGGGGAAGGAAACTGAACAATTTGCTGGTAACTGCCCTTTCTTCTGCTCTGCAGGACTGCACTGACCTGTGCACAGCAGTGCAGTGATGCAGGAGGTCTTGGCTTGCGCCACATCCCCTGCCCCCAAGGCATTGCCCACTCTGACACTCGCAGCCACGCTGATGCCCAGGGGCACCTGAGAAGAGGAGACAAGAGGAGGTGAGTGACAGCAGAGCCTGCAGTGACAGCAGAGCCTGCAGTGATTCTCTTCTTCCCCGGTGGGGAATTTGGGACAAACTGGCATTGCTGCAGGGAGGGGATTTTCCACCTGCAGCACACCCTGGATGTGCAGCTGCACGGCAGGCTTGAGAGGCAACCCCTGCCTGGTACCAGCCCCTGCTTCCCACCTCAGCACCGATCCACTGAGCCACGGTTTTGGGGTTCCTCCCAGGCTGTTTGGGGTTTCACACCCCCAGCCCTTACCATGTACGCGACACTGGCGAGCTCGTAGATGACAGATTGTGCACCCAGCTCCACCACACTGATCAGCCCTGGAAAAGATTTGCCACCTCCTTCACTGGCTGAGGAGGCATCCATCCCCATGGAATAGATGGGAACACCTGCAGCATCCTGCAGCCCCAACCCTGGAGGTGAGGGGAGGCTGCTGCTGGCAGGGGGCTCTGGGGACGCGCTCGAGCAGCAGCCACCAGGAACCAGAGGGAAAAGAGGACTGGGACTCACCAGCCAAGAAGCTCCCAATCTCAAAGGTCCACCACTCAATGCACATCATCACCATGCCAGGCACTGCCAGCCAGATGAAGGAGCCCCAGTCCACGAGGCACTCCCTGCTCCAACCTGACACGGGGAGGAGAAGCAGAATGAACATGTGTTATCCACCTCCTCCCCTAAAGGGGAGCCACATCCTCTCCTGGACACCCTCTGAGGACAACCACCCCTGCAGCTCACAGGACATCAGCCCAGGACTGCTGCTGTGCCATGCTGCATTCCTGAGACAGAATATTTGACAAGAATGTGTTTGGAGCTACAGTAAAGGCCTTGAGGACATGGCTACAGCATTTTCCCATTGTGAGGGGATGGCAATCCCTTTCTCAGGTGCTGGTGACAACGCCAGATTCCCAGGGCCAGACACTGGTATTCTGAAGGATTAAAGTATAACAGTACCTCCCCAGGTCTTCACATGGATCTTCTTCCACCACACGTAAAGGACGAGGAGGATGACCTGGGTGTACTGAGAAACCATGTTAGCCCAGGCAGAGCCCCTGGGGAGAGAGAGAGACAGGCAGGTTACAAGTGACATCCTTCCCCACCTCCTCAGCCACAGCAGGACAGACCCGGGGGCACCCACACCAGCCTTGCTGCAGAGAAGGGACAGATCCCTCCAGCCTCAGCTTTGCAGACCGGGGGCTGGGGGGAGAGGGTGGCAAAACTGGGCACCCAGGGCAGCGCCCCAGCCCTGAGCAAACCCCTGCACCCAGGGAGAGACTGTCACCAGCACTGCTCACACTTACACCATGCCCAGCTTCAGAGCATAGAGGAGGAAGGCGTTCATGGCCACATTGAGGATGTTGGCCGCAATCCCTGTCACCACCTGAGGCATAATGATCTCCTGGAAGCCAAGAAGGAACTTTGGAGTTTGCTTCTTCAAAGCGCAGCCCAAGCCCCATCCAGTGAACACAAGGGAGACCTCCAGCAATGCCCAAGGAGAAAGCCGAGAAGGCGGCTCACGTTCCAGGTGAGGCTGGGCTGTGTGAGACGTGCAGGAGGTGACAAGCAGAGCTCGGGAGTTGGTGCAACCCATAAAACACAGAGTTGGGACGTAGGAAGTGGAGCCAGCTAAAGGAGGTTCCCGTGAGCTCAGCCAGGGCTGGCTGGGGAGCTGTGCATCACACATTCCTCAGCCCAGCTCTCCCCAGAACAGGGTGAACTCAGATCCCCAAGTTTATCCACGTTCCCGGGAATACCTTTATTCCGTGGCCAGAAGCTGGCTGATTATACAATACCTGACTCAGTAAATATCTTGTCAGCAGCTGGTACAGAAACGCCGCCTGCAAAAGTCGGGATTCAGTTCATCACCACACTGTGGTTCAACAGCCAAGTGACCACTGAGCACTGACAGATCAGTCCTCCCACCACCTTCTTCCAAGACCCTTGTGCTCCAGTGCTGAAGCACTGCCAGCACCCAAAACCAAGAGTGACAGAAAGCGCACCCCATTCCCACTGGGAAGACAGATCAGTCTCCAAATGGGAAATCTCCAATGCTTCCTCATCAGCATGAGACAGCCTGGAAAGCTTGGAAGAAAGGATAAACCTACGGACCCTTGTCCCACAGGGGTACTGCTCCCTGCCTCAGAGGAGTCAGAGCACAGCAGCTGTGAGTGTGGGGGCAGCTCCAGCCTTTATCTCGGGGCTAAGAGTGAGGCTGGAGGCCCTGGTTCCAATGTCCACCACCAGTTTCGTGGCCACAGCAAAAGCCTTTGCACAGGAAGATGAGAGAGCCCCTGCTTGCTGGTCCGGCAGCTGCACATCTGGTACGGCGCAAGGTCAAGGGGCACGTGGCAAAACCCCAAACCTGCCCTGTGAGCCACGCAGCAAAGGCCCTCCCTCCTTTCCCTGGTGTTACTAAGGGATACAGAGCTTTAGCAGGGACTTACAGGAAGTGCTGGAATAAAGATCATCACGTAGAGCTGAGTTAGCCTGGAAGGAGAGTTGTTTCCCCAGTTAATGATACAGCAAAGCAAGAGCCAAGCCAAACAGCGTTGCACTCAAGCTCCGGAGAGCCTTGATTTCAACACTCCATGGCAAATGCCTGATCCAGAAGGGCTGGATCTCACCCCTGACCTGGAGACCTCAGGGTCCTGTCGGATGAGCAGGAGGATCCTCTCGGTGTTAATGAAGAGGGCCCAGCAAGGGAAGCAGAACAGCAGCAGGATGAGGATGCCCCGCTGCAGGATGGTGCCCACCTGCTTCAGGTTCTTGCTGCCATATGTCTGGGTCAGGAGAGAGGATCAAGGTGGGCATCACAGGGAGCCAAAGGGTCTGGGCAAAGGCTCAGGGCAAAAACAGGACAATAAAATGCCTTTCCCATGCCCTGCAGCTGCGAATGCCAGGCTGGTGGAGTGTAACTGGCAGATTGCAAATCCTCTGGTACCCAGGCACGACCCAGGGCTCCCTGGGGAGGGAGCAGGCTCCAGCCGGAGTGTTTGCAACCCTGTTCTGTCTGACAGCTGCCATCCCCCTGCCCTTTGTGCCCAGATCACACTGCACAGAAGGCGAGGCACAACCAGCAAACCCCCCCAGGCACAGGAAAGGGGGAGCTGCTACTGACCTGGGTCATCAGCGTGTCACATGCTGAGGCTAAGCCTGAACCGATGGAGATGCCTGTCACGTTGATAACCTGGAGGAGAGACAGGGAACCTGGCCCACAGCACTGCGTCCCTCCCAGCTGGGTGGGGAGACAGTTCTGCTACAAGTTTTTGGGAAGTTTTCCAGTTCTTCTCCATTTCTCAGAATAACGCAGTCTTTTTAACTAAATAGCCTCCTCTCCCCTCTGGTGGGGAAAAGGATCTGCTAGCAAGGGGTGAAGATCTAAAGCACCACAACAAACAGTGCTGCTCCTGGCTACACGCCCAGGTCTGGTGGGTTCAGAGAGCTGGCCAGAGGCTCTCAGGTGCTGGCCTTGCACCGGCACAGGCACTGACTGCTCAGCTCCCCTCTCCTGCCTGTGCTCGGGGCAAAAGAAAGAACACGGCCCTCTCATACGCATTCCTACGTGGTTTGAATTTTTATTTCTTTTTTTGGTGACACACAAGTCACATGTTTGAAACCCAAGGGGAACTGGAGCAATACGTACGGACACGGCCAGGGTCACGGCATCCAGCTCGGCTTTCCCCAGGTGGCCACAGAAGATGGAGCTGACCACGCTGATCAGGAACACCAGCAGCTGGGCAAAGAACTGGGATGAGAGGAGAAGGAGATGGTGAGATGAGGACCTTCTAGGGCGTGTGGAACACCACCCCTCCCCCAGGAAACAGACTATGAACGCTCAGGTTTCCTGATGTTTCTGTCCATGCCTCGAGGCCAGGGCTCTGCTGAGGTCCTGGGAACCCATCCCTGCTTGCCAACAGTGCTGGGCAGGGGAGGCAGCCCAAGGACTCACACAGGCTCTCGGTGGCTTTGTCTTTCAAAGCCAACATCTACCTGCCCTGTGGTATTTTGGTGTTAAACAGCCAATCTGCCAGATGACCTCATTTAAGAGAGGCTTAAGGGCTTCACTAGAAATCCTCTCTCCCAGGATGAAGGCTGCACAGAGAAAGGAAAATAAAACATCCCAGTGCTTTTCCAAATTTGCGTGCATCTGTGGAAAACTATCCTCCAAAACCACAACATCCTCTCCTCCTGGAGAGACACCAAGGCCAGTCTGCGTGTTCCTTGCCAGCAGTGTGTAACAATGCTGCAGCACAGATTGCTCTCCAGACCTCATTTTCCCTTGGCAGGAGGACGTTCCCTCTACAGACGTCCAGAGCACAGCTCGAACCGGATGGCAGGAGTTAGGGACATTTATACCCACTGAGGGGTGGGCACAGCTGGAAACCATGCCCAGGAGCTGCTCACGCTCCTTCCCACACAGCAGTTGGCAAGCCAAGAGCCCAGAGCTGCTGGAGAACCAGCTCTGAGGGGTCAGAGGAAGAGCAGAACAATCACTTCTCCTCTGCAGACCTCCCACTGCTGCCTGCAGATGCAGTCCTGCTGCCAGGCCCAGGCATGTTCGACCTACTGCTGTGAGTAATCCCCACAGGAGGGGTCTGTGCCTCCAGCATCGTCCCAGCACCGTGTTTATCGTGAAATGATCATTAAACAGCAGCTGTAGGTTTGGGTTTGAGGTGTCTGTGCACGTGGAGGAGCAGGCTATGCTGCAGGCGGGATGCTTGAGGGGTCTGAGAGGGCTTGATGTGTACAGCTACAGAAACTGAAACTAGTCTAGATGTCCTCTGCTGACTGAACACAGCAGGTCAGAGATTTGATGTCAGGGAGGGTGCCTCTGAGAAGTTTAACAGTCGGTACTTATTTACCAGATATAGCAGAAGACCAAAAGCACAAAATTTCACACACGATTGATTAAGACCAGGGCTGTGATGCGTGGTTCCCCTTTGCGGAAGCCTCTGCAAAATGTGCTCAGCACTGTCTGTGCCAGCTGCCAAAGGGTCCATTTCCCTCCAGAGGGTCCAGACAAATGGCAAACGGCAGTTCCAGTCCGGGGAGGATTTCAGGACAGCGAGTCATAGGGCAGTTTTGCACCCAGACCCGGCACTACGCAAAGTGACTCGCTTGTCACTCAGCAGGTGAGTGACAGTGGCAGTGCCAGGGCTCAGGCCCGGTTTCACAGAGCAGTTTAACAGCTTAGTCCCCCTCCCCGAGCCCACCACTCCTCTTCCAAAGCCGTGCTGCAGGGAAGCAGGCACCCCGCTGGGCAGCAGCAAGAGCTCCTGGGGCAGAGAATACGGATCCGGGCACCAACCCAGGCATGAAGTGTGGTGGAGGGACCGCGCTGGCCCCGGCGCGGGCGGGAGGCACATCCCCGGTCGCAGAGCCGTGCCCGGAGGCTGGAGGCAGCCGAAACCCGGCGGCACGGGACCGGCAGGGCCCGAGGTCTCCCTCCTCGGCATTCCGGAGCGCCCGGGGAGCGCTGCCCGGCTCCGGGCGGCCGAGCCCCGCCGCGATCCCCGTGCCGGGGACGCGCTGCTGCGCCGTGTCCCCCGTGTCCCTCCCCGTCTCTCCCCGCCCAGGGTCTCACCACGGGCCCCGCCAGCCGGGCCAGCTCGAAGCACTCGCGCCGTGCGCCCGCGGGCAGGAGGCGCCGGGCGCCCCGCAGGCACCGCGCTACCGCCATCGCCCGCCGGTACCGTCCGCGCCGCCGCCGCCGCCTTATGGGCACGGCCCGGTCGCCTCCGCCCCCGGGGCCGCCGGGCTGTGGGCGGGGCGGAACGGCTCGGCACGGCGCGGGGCGGG